>CAJHQP010001881.1:0-99783 GCA_905132765.1 Moricandia arvensis
TTGGGGGCCCAGTGCAATTCCGATGGATGTACGTATTTGGGAGATTCATAGGATATCTGAAAAAGTAAGCCAAAAATCTTGCCAAAGTCGAGGGTTCGATAGTTGCAGGAAGTTTAACGGAGGAAACTTCGCACTTTACATCATACTATTTTAGTCCAACCATTAGAACGAAGAAGACTGCTCCGAGACGATACGATGACGGGGGAGTTGCACCTACATATCCTGTCAAAGACATCCCCGACATATTTTGTCAGATTGGGAGACTGGCTGGCAAAGTGAAAGAAGTTTGGTGGGAAGACCATGAACATGCTCGTGCGGCTCATAATTATATTATGCTAAACCTTGACTACTTGCAGGAATTTGAAAGGTATTTATATAAACTGAACATATATAAATTATTGATGAGTTAGTTACTTTGGTTTTATATTTACATATATGCCTAACTAAATTTTTTCTTATATGCAGCATATTCAACTTACAAATTCGAGAACACTATCCTAATTTAGAAGAAAAGGAGTATGAACAAATTAACGAACGAGATTATCATGCGTGGTTACAATATTATGTACGTAAGATCTCTACATTAATGTTTTAAAAATTGATCTTACTTTTTAAAAATTAAGACTTTTCTATTTAAATTGAATAGGTGAGAAATGGACATCATCACAAACCAATTCCTCAGTGGTTGTATGAGTTTGTCGAAGAACCGGTTGCTAAAATCCTTACTGCTCCAATGTACTTTACACGCGGATACACTTTTCATACGTACGAACACGGCTCGAAGAGATCAACAGCAAATTTTGGAATACAATTCCAAGGTGAAACTGATTTCTATGGTGTATTGCAACAGTACATAGAAGTCACTTATCCGGGAACAATCAACTTGAAATGCGTATTATTTAAGTGTGATTGATATGATCCGACTATCGGTCGAGGAGTCCGCATAAATAACTTTGGGGTGATCAATGTCAATGCAAATAGACGTTATACAAAATTTGAACCATATTGTCTTGCATCACAATCAGATCAAGTGTGTTATCTTCCCTATCCAAGGATTAAGGCGGAACGACGTGAAAGGTGGCTATCAGTGATTAAAGTGAATCCGCGAGGGCGTATAGTCATTGGAGAAATTGATGTAGCGATGCAGGACGAAAGAATTGCTGAAATAGCCATACCAATTGAGTCAACCGAGAATATCATATATATCGATGCGAATAAACAAGAAACAGAAGTCAATGTTTATGATTCAACTTAAAGCCCTGCTTCAGAAGACGAGTTTGATGGTGAAAACGACGACGATGACACAGATGATGAGTCAGAAAAGAATGAAAATATATTTGAAAATGATTTTGATTAGAAATATCTCGTTCGAATTTTTCTTTTGTTTGTAATTGTTTTATGTTTGTATTTTTTTTTAAAAAGTAATTCATAACTTGCGAGGGAATTTCTTGGGGTTTGCTAAGAACCCCCGCAAAACCCTAGCAATATTGCGAGGCACTAGCGAGGCACAGACAAAATTGCTAGAGATTTGCGAGGGATCCCTAGCAAATCCCTCGCAAGCTCAAATATTTGAGGATTTGTTTTTGGTTTTAATCATTTGATTAGAAACATAATCAGATTTTAAAATAATTAATTTATCAAAACTCCTTTAACCGCAAATAAAATAATGTAATAATTTTTAAAAAATATCCTAAATGAAACCCAAGTTAAACCCCAAACCCAACCTAATGATATATACCATATATACCACAAACATACTTCAAATAAAAATTTGAAAAAATAATCATATTTTAAAATAATTAACTTATCAAAGACCCTATACCCAAAAATAAAATAATGTAATAATTTAAAAAAAATATTTGGAATGAAAACTCAAGTAAAACCCCAAACAAATAGTAACAAGACATTTGCGAGGGATTTGCTAGGGATCCCTAGCAAATCTCTAGCAATTTTGCTTGGGATTTGTGAGGGATCCTTAGCAAGTCCCTAGCAAACTCAAAAATTTGAAGATTTTTTTTGGTTTTAATCATTTGATTCGAAATATAATCAGATTTTTATATAATTAATTTATCCAAAATCCTTTAACCGCAAATAAAATAATGTAATAATTTTAAAAAATATCCTAAATGAAACCCCAAGTTAAAAATATTTAGAATGAAACCCTAAGTTAAACCCCAAAAAAATAGTAACAAGACAATTGCGAGGAATTTGCTAGGGATAAAACCTAATTCCCTCGCAAATCCCTAGCTAATTTGCGAGTAATTTGCTAGGTAATTAGGTTTTATCCCTAGCAAATCCTTCGCAAATTTGCTAGGGATTTGCGAGGGAATTAGGTTTTATAAACCAGCAACTCATCATTTTCTCATATACGCCGTTAAACATACACCAATGACTCTTCTCTCTCGCGAAGTCCTCTCACGCCGGAGCCGTGCCTCCTCCGCATCACCTCCTCTCTTTGCCGGAACCGGAGCGTGAGCTTCTCTCCTCCGCGTCACCTCCTCTCTTCGCCGGAACCGGAGCGTGAGCATCTCTCCTCCGCGTCACCTCCTCTCTTCGCCGAAACCAGAGCGTGAGATTCTCTCCTCTGCATCACCTCTGGATCAAGCTCGGTTGATCACGACCCAAAAACGTCAACTCAGGCGTCTCGACAAGTTTGATGCTCTCTTCAGTCTTCTTGCTACAAAGGATTCAGATGTGGCGAATATGCTTAATTCGTCCATGTCCGGGAACAATTCTCAAGATGAAGATTCGGAAGATGGGTCTCAAAACATCTAGTTATTTTTTGTATTATATTTTAATTAAAACATAAAACATTTTGTTTATGTAATAAATTTTGAATTTATTTTAATTTGGTGTGTCTCTTTTATAATTTATTTTTATTGATTATTTTTAAAATAAATCTAAATTAAAATCAAAATGTAAAATAAAATAATAATAGTATTTTCCTAGCAAATCCCTAGCAAATTTGCTAGGGAATTGCGAGGGGTGTCAGAAGAGTCCGTCGGAATTCTCTAGCAAATTTGCTAAAGATTTGCGATGGATATTATAAGGTCCCTCGCAAATCCCTAGCAAATGTGTTAGGGATTTACTAAAAACCTTATGATTTCCCTCGCAAAACCCTAGCAAATTTGCTAGGGATTTGCTAGAGATATATTTTTGCCTCGAAAATGTCCCGCATAATTTTGCTATTGTTTTGCGAGGGATACCAGTCCGTAGCAAATTTGCGACAGTTTTGGGGAGGCTTTTTTCCGTCGCAAATTCGCTACGGAAAGTGACTCTCGCAAATTTGCTATGGTTTTGTGAAGGACTATATTTCCTTTTCCTCGCAAATTTGCGAGGGATTTGCGAATGGTGATAAAGTTCCCATTAAAGGTATAGGGAACTTGAAAATATTTAACAAAGATTCAAAGGCACTTTACATTCCCACATTCACTTTTAATTTTCTATCTGTTAAAAAGGCAACTAGTGATCTGAATTGCCTTGCTGTTTTTAGTCCTAATGATGTCTACTTTCAGGATATTGAGACCAGTAGTTTACTTGGAAAAGGTGTGACCAAGGAGGGCATGTATCTGCTTGAAGACACCAAATGCTTATCTGATTTATCTTATGCTTTTAGTTCATCTCCTATTTTACCTAAAGATGCAATGTGGCATGCTAGACTAGGACACCCTGACTCACGTGCACTGAGCTTGATGTTGCCTAGTATTTCCTTTAAGAATGATAATTGTGAGGCTTGTATTCTTGGCAAACATTGCAAATCTGTTTTCCCTAAATCAGTAACCATGTATGAAAGTTGCTTTGATCTCATTCACTCTGATGTTTGAACTGCACCATGTTTATCAAGAGAAAACCATAAGTATTTTGTGACATTTATAGATGAAAAATCGAAATATACTTGGTTAACATTGATTCAATCAAAGGATATGGTGTTAGAAGCTTTTATAAACTTTCAAAACTACATTACTAACCATTTCAATGTTAAGATCAAAATTCTTAGATCAGATAATGGAGGGGAGTACACTAGCAATGCTTTCAAAGCACACCTCATCAAACATGGAATCATTCACCAGATTAGCTGCCCTTATACCCCACAGCAAAATGCTGTAGCTGAGAGGAAGAATCGACATCTAATGGAGGTTGCCAGAAGCATGATGTTTCACACCAATTTTGCCAAAAGGTTTTGGGGGATGCTGTGATCACTGCTTGCTACCTAATCAACCGAATTCCTACTAAGATCCTCCAAGATGTCTCTCCTTATGAGGTACTAAACAAGACTCATCCATCTATTGACAATTTGCGTGTGTTTGGGTGTGTGTGCTTTGTCTTGATACCAGGTGAACTAAGAAACAAGCTTGAAGCTAAAAGTGTCAAAGCTATCTTCATTGGATATTCACCAAACCATAAAGGCTACAAATGCTATGTTCCAGAAACAAGGAAGGTTATGGTCTCTAGAGATGTAAAGTTCTTAGAATCAAGGGGTTTCTATGATGAAAAAAGCTGGGATAGCTTGAAGGATATGTCTCAAGCTCCCTCAGATAGAGCAAACAACCTAAGGATACTGATGGAGAATTTGGGAATCAGTTTTTCAAACCCACAAGTGGCGACTAAGACAGCTCATCCTTCAGGTGATACCGCACCAGAAGGTGAAGAAGCCACTCATCCTGATCCTGAGGGGGGAAATGATCATGAACCAGAACAACCACAAGGTTCACAAACTCATGATCAGGAGAGTGTACTACATGAACAAGAGACTGCTCAAGTTCAAGATGAAGTAGAGCAGCAACAAGTTCAAGCTCAACCACTTAGGAGGAGTACAAGGACAAGGAACCATCCTTCAAACTGGAAGAACACAAGGGTTTACTATAACAGTCAAGCAGTAGCCCATCCAACATCAGCTTCTCTCCTCTGCGTCACCTCCTCCCTTCGCCGTGCCGGAGCGTCTCTGCCTCAGCCCCGTCCATATGCAGTGAGCCTGTCTTCTTCCCGCCGTGCCGGAGCGTGAGCTTCTCTCCTCGCTGGAGCGTGAGCTTCTCTTTTCGTCAATCTTCTTGCCGGACCCGGATCTATCTCGCCGGACCCGGAGGATCCTGCTTGCCGGAACCGATTCTTCTTCTCTCTCGCCGGAACCAGAGCTTTCTTCTCACCGATCTCTCTCGCCGTGTCGGAGCGTCTCTCGCCGGAGTCTCGCCGGAGCCCCATCCGTCTCACCGGAGCAGTCTACTTCTCGCCGGAGCCATCTATCTCTCGCCGGAGCCGTCAACTGCTCGCCGGTAATCAGTTAGCTTAGTAATTGATTTGATGTGTTTTAATATTTTAGTTTTTAGTTAGATTATCGGTTAGTTTAGGTTATCAGTTAGTTTAGGTTATTAGTTAGTTTAGATGTTATTAATGGTATGGTAGCTAAGGTCATTACGTTTAATAATTTAAGTGTTGCTAATAAGATTATTTTTATTTTGTTGAACACAAGCTAATTGGATTATTTATATAAATTATTTTCAGATGTCGCAAGATGATTATAGTCGGTTTTTATCTCGCAAGAATTCTAGCAAGAGTTCATCGTATCATACTTCTGCGAGCGGTGGTTATCGTCCTACTACTCCGGGCCCTCTTCCTACTTCCACGGGCGGTTCTTCTAGTTCCCATACGGGAATGGGTGCGACTTCGTCTATTCCGAGGGGTGTCATAAGAGTCCGTCGGAATTCTCTAGGGAATTTGCTAGGGATTTTGCTAGGGAATTGCGAGGGGTGTCATAAGAGTCCGTCGGAATTCTTTAGCAAATTTGCTAAAGATTTGCGACGGATATTATAAGGTCCCTCGCAAATCCCTAGCAAATGTGTTAGGGATTTGCTAAAAACCTTATGATTTCCCTCGCAAAACCCTAGCAAATTTGTTAGGGATTTGCTAGAGATATATTTTTGCCTCGAAAATGTCCCGCATAATTTTGCTATCGTTTTGCGAGGGATACCAGTCCGTAGCAAATTTGCGACAGTTTTGCTGAGGCTTTTTTCCGTCGCAAATTTGCTACAGAAAGTGACTCTCGCAAATTTGATATGGTTTTGCGAGGGACTATATTTCCTTTTCCTCGCAAATTTGCGAGGGATTTGCGAATGGTGATAAAGTTCCCATTAAAGGTATAGGGAACTTGAAACTATTTAACAAAGATTCAAAGGCACCTTACAAGCCCACATTCACTTTTAATTTTCTATCTGTTAAAAAAGCAACTAGTGATCTGAATTGCCTTGCTGTTTTTAGTCCTAATGATGTCTACTTTCAGGATATTGAGACCAGTAGTTTACTTGGAAAAAGTGTGACCAAGGAGGGCATGTATCTGCTTGAAGACACCAAATGCTTATCTGATTTATCTTATGCTTTTAGTTCATCTCCTGTTTTACCTAAAGATGCAATGTGGCATGCTAGACTAGGACACCCTGACTCATGTGCACTGAGCTTGATGTTGCCTAGTATTTCCTTTAAGAATGATAGTTGTGAGGCTTGTATTCTTGGCAAACATTGCAAATCTGTTTTCCCTAAATCAGTAACCATGTATGAAAGTTGCTTTGATCTCATTCACTCTGATGTTTGGACTGCACCATGTTTATCAAGAGAAAACCATAAGTATTTTGTGACATTTATAGATGAAAAATCGAAATATACTTGGTTAACATTGATTCAATCGAAGGATATGGTGTTAGAAGCTTTTATAAACTTTCAAAACTACATTACTAACCATTTCAATGTTAAGATCAAAATTCTTAGATCAGATAATGGAGGGGAGTACACTAGCAATGCTTTCAAAGCACACCTCAGCAAACATGGAATCATTCACCAGATTAGCTGCCCTTATACCCCACAGCAAAATGGTGTAGCTGAGAGGAAGAATCGACATCTAATGGAGGTTGCCAGAAGCATGATGTTTCCAACCAATTTTGCCAAAAGGTTTTGGGGGATGCTGTGATCACTGCTTGCTACCTAATCAACCGAATTCCTACTAAGATCCTCCAAGATGTCTCTCCTTATGAGGTACTAAACAAGACTTATCCATCTATTGACCATTTGCGTGTGTTTGGGTGTGTGTGCTTTGTCTTGATACCAGGTGAACTAAGAAACAAGCTTGAAGCTAAAAGTGTCAAAGCTATATTCATTGGATATTCACTAAACCATAAAGGCTACAAATGCTATGTTCCAGAAACAAGGAAGGTTATGGTCTCTAGAGATGTAAAGTTCTTGGAATCAAGGGGTTTCTATGATGAGAAAAACTGGGATAGCTTGAAGGATCTGTCTCAAGCTCCCTCAGATAGAGCAAACAACCTAAGGGTACTGATGGAGAATTTGGGAATCAGTTTTTCAAACCCACAAGTGGCGAGTAAGACAGCTCATCCTTCAGCTGATACTGCACCAGAAGGTGAAGAAGCCACTCATCCTGATCATGAGGGGGGAAATGATCATGAACCAGAACAACCACAAGGTTCACAAACTCATGATCAGGAGAGTGTACTACATGAACAAGAGACTGCTCAAGTTCAAGATGAAGTAGAGCAGCAAGAAGTTCAGGCTCAACCACTTAGGAGGAGTACAAGGACAAGGAACCCTCCTTCAAACTGGAAGAACACAAGGGTCTACTATAACAGTCAAGCAGTAGCCCATCCAACATCAGCTTCTATCCTCTGCGTCACCTCCTCCCTTCGCCCTGCCGGAGCGTCTCTGCCTCAGCCCCGTCCATATGCAGTGAGCTTGTCTTCTTCCCACCGTGCCGGAGCGTGAGCTTCTCTCCTCGCCGGAGCGTGAGCTTCTCTTTTCGTCAATCTTCTCGCCGGACCCGGATCTATCTCGCCGGACCCGGAGGACCCTGCTTGCCGGAACCGATTCTTCTTCTCTCTCGCCGGAACCGGAGCTTTCTTCTCACCGATCTCTCTCGCCGTGCCGGAGCGTCTCTCGCCGGAGTCTCGCCGGAGCCCCATCCATCTCGCCGGAGCAGTCTACTTCTCGCCAGAGCCGTCAACTGCTTGCCAGTAATCAGTTAGCTTAGTAATTGATTTGATGTGTTTTAATATTTTAGTTTTTAGTTAGATTATTGGTTAGTTTAGGTTATCAGTTAGTTTAGGTTATTAGATAGTTTAGATGTTATTAATGGTATGGTAGCTAAGGTCATTACGTTTAATAATTTAAGTGTTGCTAATAAGATTATTTTTATTTTGTTGAACACAAGCTAATTGGATTATTTATATAAATTATTTTCAGATGTCGCAAAATGATTATAGTCGGTTTTTATCTCGCAAGAATTCTAGCAAGAGTTAATCGTATCATACTTCTCCGAGCGGTGGTTATCATCCTACTACTCCGGGCCCTCTTCCTACTTCCACGGGCGGTTCTTCTAGTTCCCATACGGGAATGGGTGCGACTTCGTCTATTCCGAACAACCAAACCGGTGCCCCAGCCCCTTCCCCGCCTGCAGACCTTGGCCGGTCCCCAACACATGCTCTGTTCACAGAACCTTCCCCGTCCGCAGGACCGGAGCATGTTTTTCAGCACCCGGTCACAAATAATGTGACCATTGCGATGCTTTTGGCGAGTCCTGGACATGATCATCTTCCTCACCTCCATCCAGACCGTTCTCCAAATACGTTTTGGTAAGTTTTAATTTATTTTATGGATTTTTTAATTTTATCATTAATTTTTAATTTCAAACATTTTAGGTTTAATGATGATGTGAGTGTCGCTTCATCGGTTTGTCAAATCTTTGAAAGATATTTCAAAGAACCTCATGCAAATTGGTCACAACTCCCTCCGTATGTTGTGGATCGATGGTTTAATTCCTTTGCGGTAATTTTTTTTATATTTTATAAAAATTGTTAATTATTTTTTTGCAGCAAATGTATCATTAGGAAGAAGGTCTAACGGGGTACGTCCGCAAATGTTTTGAGGACAAGCTCAAAGAACGTTTCGGTGACCAAGTGGGACGTTGGAAAGCGAAGTGGCAGGTCCATGGCGATGCTGCTATGCCTTTGTGGTTTGACCCAGAGGTATGGAAGGGGCTTGTTACGTTCTGGTTAGATCCGGCCACGGAAGTACGGAGTTGTAATAGTCGAACGGCGCAGAATTCCAACCCTGACAGACATGGACCATCGAAACATCGATCTGGTCAGACTTCATTCTAAGCCCGTGCTCGGAAGATTGTAAGTTTTCTATAATTATTTTCTTAATTTTTGAACTTTTATGATATTTATAAATGTTTTTTAGGCCGAGCGAACCGGGTCTATGGTTCCATATTTACTTGCGGTTCTCGAGGAGACGAAACGGAACCCCGATAGATCTTTTGGTGATGGAAAATCTCAGCAGCTCTACAACGACGTAACTTCCAAATTTGAGGAGTTATCTCAAAGTGGTAGTGATAATCCCAAGAGCACCGGATCTGTTGGACTTACCCCCATGGAGAAAAATAAGATATTTTGTGAGGTATGTAAAATTTTAATTTAGTTTTCATTTTAAAAGTTTAAAATAAATTAATTTTTATTTTTGTAATTTTGTTTTTTGTAGCTCGCTCCTCGTAAGAAGGGGCGTATTTTTGGTGTCGGTTCTCTCAAGAAGTCTCTATCTTCTGCTCCAGCTTCATCTTCAACTAGTTCTGATCCGGACGGTCATTTGAAGACCATTATCGAGAATCAAGCTCGGTTGATCACGACCCAAAAACGTCAACTCAAGCGTCTCGACAAGTGTTATGCTCTCTTCAGCCTTCTTGCTACAAAGGATTCAGATGTGGCGAATATGTTTAATTCGTCCATGTCCGGGAACAGTTCTCAAGATGAAGATTCGAAACTATTTAACAAAGATTCAAAGGCACTTTACATGCCCACATTCACTTTTAATTTTCTATCTGTTAAAAAGGTAACTAGTGATCTGAATTGCCTTGCTGTTTTTAGTCCTAATGATGTCTACTTTCAGGATATTGAGACCAGTAGTTTACTTGGAAAAGGTGTGACCAAGGAGGGCTTGTATCTGCTTGAAGACACCAAATGCTTATCTGATTTATCTTATGCTTTTAGTTCATCTCCTGTTTTACCTAAAGATGCAATGTGGCATGCTAGACTAGGACACCCTGACTCACGTGCACTGAGCTTGATGTTGCCTAGTATTTCCTTTAAGAATGATAGTTGTGAGGCTTGTATTCTTGGCAAACATTGCAAATCTGTTTTCCCTAAATCAGTAACCATGTATGAAAGTTGCTTTGATCTCATTCACTCTGATGTTTGGACTGCACCATGTTTATCGAGAGAAAACCATAAGTATTTTGTGACATTTATGGACGAAAAATCGAAATATACTTGGTTAACATTGACTCAATCAAAGGATATGGTGTTAGAAGCTTTTATAAACTTTCAAAACTACATTACTAACCATTTCAATGTTAAGATCAAAATTCTTAGATCAGATAATGGAGGGGAGTACACTAGCAATGCTTTCAAAGCACACCTCAGCAAACATGGAATCATTCACCAGATTAGCTGCCCTTATACCCCACAGCAAAATGCTGTAGCTGAGAGGAAGAATCGACATCTAATGGAGGTTTCCAGAAGCATGATGTTTCACACCAATTTTGCCAAAAGGTTTTGGGGGATGCTGTGATCACTGCTTGCTACCTAATCAACCGAATTCCTACTAAGATCCTCCAAGATGTCTCTCCTTATGAGGTATTAAACAAGACTTATCCATCTATTGACCATTTGCGTGTGTTTGGGTGTGTGTGCTTTGTTTTGATACCAGGTGAACTAAGAAACAAGCTTGAAGCTAAAAGTGTCAAAGCTATCTTCATTGGATATTCACCAAACCATAAAGGCTACAAATGCTATGTTCCAGAAACAAGGAAGGTTATGGTCTCTAGAGATGTAAAGTTCTTGGAATCAAGGGGTTTCTATGATGAGAAAAGCTGGGATAGCTTGAAGGATCAGTCTCAAGCTCCCTCAGATAGAGCAAACAACCTAAGGAAGTACACACTTGATCTTTTAACTGAGGCAGGAAGCCTTGGAGGAAGAGAAGCCAAAACACTATTGGAAGAGGGATACAAAGTACTTAGAGAGGGGGGAGTTTGAAGACAAACAGTATGGTGATGTGACGCAGTATAGAAGGATGGTTGGGAAGCTCATCTACTTAACCATCACCAGGCCAGATATATGCTTTGTTGTGAACCAGGTTAGCCAGCACATGCAGGCGCCTAAGGTCCATCAATGGAATATAGTGGAAAGGATCATGAGATACCTGAGGGAGGCGCCTGGTCAAGGAGTTTGGATGTCTTGCAATGGAAGCACAGAGATTGTAGGTTACTGTGATGCTGATTGGGTAGGAGACAAAACTGATAGGAAGTCACAAGTACTCGCTGATTTCTTGGCCGAACTTCCAATGGAAGGCGCGTTAAACCAGGAACCGAACTCGACCTGGGATCTCCACATCGATGGATCTTCATACAAATAAGGATCATGAGTCAGAATTCGGTTAACTTCACCAACCGGAGAATTATTGGAACAGTCCCTTTGATTGGTCTTTCACAACTCGAATAATGAAGCAGAATACGAAGCACTTATCGCCGGTTACGATTAGCTCTCGGGCTTAAAATACGTGACGTCCACGCCTACTGCGACTCTCAACTTGCCGCAAACCAATTCAGCAGCGAGTACGAAGCTAGACACGAATGAATGGACTCATACCTGAAAATCATTCGAGATCTCTCCCATGATTTCGACCAATTTCCGCTCCTTGTGCGGAAAACGCCAGCCGATGCTTTGGCTGCCCTGGCATCAAGCTCTGATCCAGGACTTAAACAAGTAATTCCCGTCAAATTCATAGAACACCCAAGCATCGGACCAATAATCGTCGTAAACTTAATCGACCCCGTGGATGACGATATCAACAAAGTCGACGACCAACCTGAAGAAAACGTGGAACATTATGAATATGGCTGCGACAAACCATGGTTGGAAACAATTTGAGCATACATCGCCGACGGAATACTTCCTACAGAAAAATGGGCAGCCCGGAAAATCAAAACCCAGGCCGCACGATAAGTCTTAATGGACGAAGAGGTCTACAAATGGAGGCTCTCTGGACCGCTCATGACAGGCGTAGAAGGAGAAAAACCTCGAAAGGTCATGGAAGAAGTCCACTCCGGATCATACAGGAATCTTTCCTGCAGAAGGTCTCTCACAATTAAGATAAAATACCATGGTCACTATTGGCCAATGATGATTCAGAACTAGAAAAAAATCGCACGGAAATGCCAGACACATGCACCAACAATCTGCCAGCCCGCGGAGGTCCTCTCTTATATTTCGTCACCCTATCCATTCATGTGATGGGGAATGGACATCGTCGGTCCCTTGCATAACTCAAAGCAAAAACGTTTTCTGCTGGTCCTAACAGATGTTGGGGTCAAAATCGGTTACGAAGGAATCAATGTACGAAACTTCCCGAGAGATGTACTCTTTATAAAAAAGAGAGATAATACCTCGAAAAGGGAGAACAGGAAAATCAAAGTCAAGTTTTGGGTGACCTTGGAAGAAGGGTTTGCATGGCAAGTCTTCGAGAAAATCTATTCTAGACCTCAGGTAAACGTATCCCCGAGCGTCGGAACAACGAAACGACTTAAACACTCGATTTTCCAACTCATCGAACGGGAAATTTGGCCAAACAAGACGTCCAACTTGCCGAACGGGCGAGTTGGAATGCACAAGCCGACCAACTCGCCTGTTCGGCGAGTTGGACCATTCCAACTAGCTGAACAGGCGAGCTGGGCAGCTTAAGCCGACCAACTCGCCGAACGGGCGAGTTGGGTAGCGTACGTCGACCAAATCGCCGAACGGGAAAGTTAGATCGAACAAGACAACCAACTCGTCTGTTTGGTGAGTTGGATCGAACAAGAAGACCATCTCGCCCGTTCGACGAGTTAGACCAATCCAACTCGCAGAACGGGCGAGTTGGGTCGCACAAGCAATCCAACTCTCCCATTCGGCGAGTTGGATCAATCAATCCATTTTCATCCCATCCTCGTAACTCTCTCATTCAAAAATGGATCGAACTCAACTTTGTTTCATCTCGATCAAGATTGATGTTGGAAATTTACTATAAGAACTCGTTCCCTCGTATAAAGTTTGGATCGATCGTGTAAAACGACAACGGTTGACTAAACACCTAAAGTTGCTTGCACTATACGAGAGCTCCTAACTCTCTTGGGGGTCGACATCGTTTCAGAAATGCTCTTTCGAAAAAATCATAAAAACGCTTAAGTTGAAAAACGGCCTGAGAAGGTCTAAAACTCTACTAAAAGCCCACTCGCAGTTTTACCCGAAATCGATCCCAATATTTATGACGGTTTATATTTCATTTTGCAGAAACATATAAATGTTAATTTTGGAAGATAAATGTCAAGTTCGGAAGATAAATGTTAAGTTTCCAAAGATAATCACAAATATCGAAGGAAAAAAAAATATTTCTGCGAAGCGATTAAATCGACCGAGGGTAGAAGGGAAAAGAGCAAACCGCCTCTGGGAGGAGTATATAAGAACTTTGAAGTTGAGGATGCAGAGGAGACACGAAAAATCTTACTCAGAGCACGCATAGCATTTAGGACACCATTGTTGCTTAACCGGCCAGGTCTGATTTTGAACTTAGCACTTAGTGGGCGTGAGCCCATATCCAACAACCAATATCTGATTCTCCTAAGCAAAAGACTTCGAAGAACCGTTTAAAGGAGACACGGAAAGTAAACCGCAGTGACATCTCTATGAAGGAGATTTAAGATGCGAAACTCGGCTTCGTCTCTGACAAATCTATGACCGATCTTCTAGAAGTTCTTGTAAAACCAAGTCAACAAGCCTCAAGAATATATGAGAGCAACTCGGTACCATCATTGGAGAAGGCAAATAGACCAAAACAACTCTCAAGTCTCATCAGATGTAGCTGTTCCCCATAACGAAAAGTTGAGGGCTCAAAGCCAAGTCGGAAACCTTATCCAGAAGGTATACATTCAGTGGCATTCTCACACCGCAATTGTAACATGTGTACCATCTTGAACCAATTTGTCTTTCATCTTGTTTTTGTTTTTGTAGCCGTAGATGATATTGCATAATTTGTAAGGAACTAAATCATACGGTAATATAGAAAAAGTTATAATGAAATCGAATTCTAAATTAAATATGTTTTACTCTTTAGAAGTGATGTGAATACAATCTTAAAACTCATAAAAGTTCATAACTTATTGATATCAAAATCAAAGACAATGCAGAGAAGACATGAACGTCTCATCAGACAACTCCATTTATACAATGCTCAACCAGCGGTTGTCACACTGATGGAAAATGAGCCACGTGTTGTTTGTGGATCCTAAAACTCACATTAGAAATTTGATAGTGTTTGAATTTATAATTTAGGAAAGAAAAAAATTGTGGGTGAAATATCCTTAGAACAACAACAATGTAAATTTACAAAATGATTATATATTAATATCATAAAGGTGTACAAGTGTTGATGAATACGAATAAGACTATCCTAGTGAAGAACAAGGTATGATATAAGGTCGAATTGTTTAGGGAATGAGAGGTCGGAACAGTTGAGAATATCCTTTTGGTTTATCATTACAAGTCGAGATCGAACTGACTCGGTTCTTTTTTTTCTATCGAAGTCAAGCTGTAGAGATCGTTTACTGGCCTCGACCTTATAACTCAGGGCTGAGTCAAGGTCTTAGTCGTAAATATTGCAACTTCCTAGGATACTCGTTGGTTTGACTTCACAGAGTAAAGCCTAACTTTTTAATTCCCTTATACGACATCTCCTCTCATCGAGTTTGATTTCGATCAATGTGACCATCAATCTTGACTTTTTGTGTACGATTTTTTTGGGCCTGGTCAAGATTTGGGCCCAAAAAGTTTCCCCCAATCCTTAATAGGCTTGTAGCATTGTTAAAGACAAAATCTCTTCAAATGTTGCCTTATGCACGGGGATACCACATCGTGATTCTCTCTGATTTCTTTGGGGGAATTATTCCCACACGATTTGGGTATGAAAATTCGTTGGCAATCTTCTCGAGATTATCAATCCTTTTTTGAATGAATGTAAAATTTTATTCAATTAAAAACTTTGTTACATCAAGTTCTTATATTGTTGATTTGTGAAACCAATCAAAGAATAAAAGTTTAATAAACTGATGTTCTTCAAATCTGAATAAGTGGCATTTTGTTACCAAACCACATTCGGAGCCCTTCATCTAGGTAGCTCTGTCCTTTTCCTTGCTCTCCCAAAAATTTCAACCGTATCATTTTGTCGACCCATCTGATCAGGACCTTTTCATGTCTCAGTTGCGCCCCCCCCCCTCCCCATGCTGATAAGCTAGTGTTTACTCCATATACTATGTACCAAATCTTGAAAGGCATAGCGAATAAGGAACATTTCAGTTGATGCATATTTGGGCCTAGTTATTAGTTCTAGAATCTCATTCCAGCCAAGAGTGAAATCTTCTCCCATGATACCTCAAACTAGTTCGTTCCAGAGTATCGACAAATGATAAACAAATATTGATGAGCCTCCTTATTATCATGACACAACACAGACAACAAAATCACACATACACATACACATAGATTCTCAATCTTTGCATATGAGTTCGAGGATAAAACTCCTTGTTTGTCTTATCTGTCTCTACTTTCCTCATTACTTCACGAACTATGTATATTAGAAGAAGACCAAGCTTAAATGAGTCCAAAAGGAACTGTAGCATAGGCGGTGTAGGAGGATTGAATAGGATATGTACTAGTTATGTCCTTGACACTCTGACCAAAGTTATGAGAAAAGAAACCCATTTTATTCAAGCAGCTGGTGGTAGTGTTAAGTCCAATAGCCGCAAAGTCTTTTTTACCCACTAGTTCTGCTGGCACGACATCCATGAGTCTGGCTGGTTCTGACGAATGAGATACACCCCGAAGAACACTAGGACCAATGGTGCAGACCCAAGATCAAGCTCGTCAAGGGATATCTTGGGAGAAAACCCTTCCACAGGAGGTTTACCCATGCGAATGACTGTCATATTACTAAGGACACAGATAGTGTCGCTTATCTGGTGAGACATTTTAAAACAGGTAGGGTGTGCTCTTTCGCCCCTCTGAAACATGACTGAACGCGTTGCTTATGTGAGAATGACGGGGTTTCACACCAAGGTACATGGTTTTATTCATAAGTTCTCATTGTTTGTTCCCTTTCTTTCCTTACTGAGAGAGATGTTGTTGTGACGCTGGAGCAGCCCTTCAGGGACATCGTCCGTGTTGACGAGCGCAATGAGGTAAAGAAGGTCGTATGCGAACTGAAAGTGAGACTAAAAATGGCTCAGGAGAAAGAGTGCGCCAACATAATTCAGTTTTCCAAAGAAGAAAACTTGGAGATCAGGTGGCTGCTCTTGAGGCCCAGCTCTGAGTGGTCGGGAATGAGAGAAAAGCTGCTGTCAAGAGGGCTTCTATGCTTGAGGAGCATATCGAGGGTTTGACGGCCATGTGTGTTGTGTATCTATGTTCGGCCTCTTATGAAGCCATGAAGGTCATTGCCGCTAGCTACTTAGGTGTACTTGGCTCTTTAAAAGAGAAATGAAAGAGAGAAAACTTGAATTTAGTCGTGAGATTTGCCTCCAAGAGGTCATTACTAGCATCGATCTTATGAAGGAGATTATGGGAAATGTTAAAAAGTAAAATAAAAATATAAAATATTTAAGATACATGATAACCTCTCATATTTGTCTTTAATTTTTTAAAATATTATATAAGATGTTTTTGGTTGTTTAGAGAAAATATAAAATTAAAGATTAAACTATGAAAAGAAAAGTAAAAAAAGCATAAGATTACAGAAAACATATGGCAAGTCAGAATTTATCTATAGTGAAAACTGCAATAATATATAAAACACACAAATAAAAGTAACAAACAATAAATTGATATATAAATATAAAGACAAATATAGATGATACATAACAGTTTCTTAGGTTTTTGTATATTTTTTTAAATAGTTTGTATATCATGAAATTTATAAGAATATATGTTGAACACATAAGAAAAATAGGACAATGCTAAAACTATATAGGACATCACGTGTAGCTATTTGCTTAGTTAAGTTAATATATAAATTTATATGATAGAGTGGGTAGAGAGAGAAAACTCTCTAATTTCTCTTTTAAAAACACAAAATCCTAAGTCACAATTTTTTTCTTTCTCTTGCCTTTCTGTTGATGTTTTTGGTGGGGTGACATGCACTTTTCCTCAGCGCTTTTGTTCTGTTAGGCTTTTCATTTGTAAGTGAAACGCTCTTTCGTTTTCAAAAACTTACTAAATTGGTACTGTTTGCATAGTAGTGTCTGGGTTGTGGTTCTGCTCAAGAACTGCTCTGGTGGTCTCTGTCCTTCTTCCTCCCTTCTAGTCATATTTGAGCTCCTGGTCTGGTTTTTGATAATTCGTGTGGTGGAGATGCAGTAGTCTGTGGGCTGTGGTGAAAGCTTATCAGAAATCTTTTCTTCTGTGGGTCCTTGTTTTCTCGGCCTTTGTTCTTGCTAGCGTGTAGTAAGTTTGATCCCTCTTCTTTCTACTGGTGGAGCTCTTTGGCATCCTTTGTTTCAGATCTGGTAGTGGTTCGACGGTGGTTCTCTGTGCCGACACAGTGACTCCTTTCACGCGTCGATTCCACTTCGATGTTATTGGTTCGATGAAATTGTATGTATCTCCTCGGTTCTAGGTGGTGTTTCGCTTTGATTCGATCCTAAAAATCTAGATATCCGTAACCTGATGAATCAAAGAAAATACTAAAATTTAATATCCGTCAAAGATGGAGCAAATTATAAATATTAACTAGAGTTTGATTTGTGCACCCACACGGATATTATATTAATCATCAAATGATTTAACATATATTTGAAAATAAATTATATTTTTAGTAAAATATTAATAGTTTATATTTTTATGTGAAATGAAATAATATTATACATGAACATATAATATTTAAAGTTTGTATGTCACATTTTAAATAAATCTATTTAATTTTGTAGTAAAAATTGATTAGAGAATATTCTATTTAAAAATGATGGTAAATATAGTTAGAAAATAATGGTAAGTTTTATTATATAATTTAAAAAAATGATTTATAGTTAATTAATTAATAGTTATTAAATGCAATGGCATAAGATGTAATTATTAGATTGAAAGAAAGTTTGTTCTAAAAGTACTTCTGTTTTAATAATTACTAGAGCTCGACCCGTGCGCCCGCACGGGTGTTATTTTTCAATAAAATAATTAGATGATATACAGTTCAAAAAAAAAAAAAAATTAGATGATATATTGTAATATTATAGATATGTACCATTTTTCATATTACATATATATTTTGAGGTCAAAATTACATATTTGTTTTAATTGACATGTCTAAACATAACATTTTGATTGTTTATATGTTATAATCTATTGTTTCAAATATTCAGTTCCTTTAGTTGTTTGTTTATATGAATGTATATGTACTTTATAAAAATTTGTAATCTAATCTATTAAAAGAATATATAAATATATATATATATATATAGAATATATTATATATTAATTGTTAAAATAGTGAAACTATAGTTTTACGTTTCTTATAGTTTAACTAATATAAATATATTTTGGTATATATATATTAGTGTAATGTACTGAAGCTACATATCTAATCTATTAATAGTATAGATATCAGTAAGATAATTAAAAATTTGATAAATGGGCCCATGTACTTTATAGAAAGCGTGAAACTATATTTTGTTGATAAATTTATTAATACGTCTGTTTATTCACTAATATGTTTAGGCATAGATATTTAGTTTTTGGTTTGTTTCGAGTTTGTTTGTTTCCGGTTCGGTTATGAATTTTGTTTTTTTTTAAGTTAAAGAGATATAAGAACTGTTTAGTTATTTATGGACTTGAGTTTGGTTTTGGTTTTGTTATTTTAATTTTTGGTTTGGTGTAGATAATAATGTTAGTAACTCGGCAAAATTTCATTTTGGTTCTTGTTAGGTTTTTGTTTTTAGATAGTTTTGAATAATTTGGATAAAAAATATTTTTGAGATTTTTTTGATAAAATAACATATCACTTGGATAATTTAAATATTTTGGATTAAAATATTAGAGTGATTTGGTTATATTGAAAAATTAAGATAATTGTAAATATTTTGGATAAAAAATAATAGGGTTATCAATTTTTTGGATAGTTGGTTTATAAGTAATACTTTTAGAATACTTGATAATTTTAAAACTAATTATAATAAAATTTTAGTAATATAAACTGTATTTGGATAGTTTGGTTTTCTGTTTGTTTCTGATTTAGTTTCGGTTTTACTGTTTTAGAGATGTAGAAAACGTTCAGATATTTGTGAATATTGATTCCGTTTTGATTTATTATTTATTTTATTTGTGTTACAGTTTGGCTTTCGGTTCTCGACTTATCAAGATAAATTTGAAAATATATCTTGTATTTGATAAATATATTATTTAAATTTATTTTTAAGAAAATATTTTATAAATGAGAAAATTCCATAAAAATACCCCATTTTATTAAGACTTTTAATACCCCAAATTTTTCGCTACCCATTTTAATACTCCAATTAATTATTTTGCTCATTTTAATATAAAACTTTTAAATTATACTTATTTTAATACTCAAATTTTGTTTATTTTAGTTAAAATATTAATATTTTTCAAATGAAACTTAAAAAATCTAAATTTACAGAAATTCTCAAAAAATTATAATTTTGTTTTATGTTTTAAAAATAAAAGTAACTAAATTTTTAAAATCTTAAACTTTGTAATAAAATTTTAAACATTAAATTTAGTTTGTTTTCTGAAATAAAAAAAAAATTACATTCAAAATTAATTTTAAAATTTTTAAAATTTTCTCGCTAATTTAGTTACCTTCTTTCCTAAATGTTAAAATAAAATTAGAAAAATTTCATATTTTCTCTTAGATTTTGGAGATTTTTTAAATTTTATTTGAAACTTAAAAATATTTTAATTAAATTAATAAAGTTTGGGTATTAAAATGGGCAGATTTTTAAAAGTCTGTATATCATAATGAGCAAAATAATTATTTGGGATATTAAAATGGGTAGCAAAAAAGTTTAGATATTAAAAAGCTTAATGAAATTTTGTTGGAGTATTTTTATGGAATTTTTCCTTTATAAATTCCTGATATTAAGACTGCTATCATACTAAAATTGTTGCAAATACCAATTTAATAATTATATAATATTTTGATGTTTATAACTATGAATTTATTAGATATTCTTGATAATATATAAGTCAATATATTACTATGTAAAATATATTTTTTATTTGAAATATTTAGTAAATAATATAATTGGAAAGATATTCTTACAATCTCTACATATTTGTTAATTTCCACAATCTCTCTTAAAATATATTCAAATTTTAGTGTTAAAGATCTCAAGCTAGATCTTCTCCCATTTATTTTTAAAATATTAGATTAAAATGTTTTTAAACTGTAGATAAACTTTCGGTTTATTTATGTATTCTTATGGTTATATATAAGAGATATATTTTATGGTGTGTACTGTCTATAATAAGTATATTATTGATTTATGGAGTAAGGATAATGTTCATAATGGAGCATTGACTATTTTGAAAAAAAAATCAAAATATATATATTAAAATATTGTAGTATATATAAAATTATTGTAATATAGTCATATGTAAAAAAGAAATGTAACTATGTATTGAGATATTTCTTCAAATGAAAAAACCTTACCAATACTCTTCAATACATAAAATACAAAATCTAGACCAATACTCTTCAGTATCATAAATCTATACGTAAGATAATAGCTTGTTCAGTATTTTAATGACATACTTTAAATGAATATGCTAGAATAAAAGGATTTAAATTCGCTCAGTAATGTTTTGTTGAGACTAATTTAGATAATACTTTATATGGCGCACATTTGTTTCTAATTGTAAATGACTAAAGAAACAGTAATGAAATCATAGATATCTATCAAATCTCCTTATAACAATTTAAAAAAAAAACAAAAAAAAGATCTCCTTATAATACGAATGTACCGTATTCTTGTTTTAAAATAATGAAAATGATTTATGATAATATAGGAGTGGCAGACCAACATTGAATATAGGAATATTTTGTACCGAAACACATTTTTTTTATTTCTTCAGACCAAATTAAACTGAGGGATTATTGTTAAGAAATCACGTGATTTTAGGATCAGTCAGTTTTGTTATTTAAGTTTAAGTACACGTAAAGTTCTAAACGACAGTGTATAGGCCCAATGGCATTCTATGGTAAATATTAAGAAAGAATCAGGGTTAAATATTAATTGTACTTCAGTTTTAATAGATTAGACTAGAGCTGGACCCGTGCGCCCGCACGGATGTTATTTTTCAATAAAAAAATTAGATGATATACAGTTCAAAAAAAAAAAATTAGATGATATATTGTAATATTATAGATATGTACCATTTTTCATATTACATATATATTTTGAGGTCAAAATTACATATTTGTTTTAATTGACATGTCTAAACATAACATTTTGATTGTTTATATGTTATAATCTATTGTTTCAAATATTCAGTTCCTTTAGTTGTTTGTTTATATGAATGTATATGTACTTTATAAAAATTTGTAATCTAATCTATTAAAAGAATATATAAATATATATATATATATAGAATATATTATATATTAATTGTTAAAATAGTGAAACTATAGTTTTACGTTTCTTATAGTTTAACTAATATAAATATATTTTGGTATATATATATTAGTGTAATGTACTGAAGCTACATATCTAATCTATTAATAGTATAGATATCAGTAAGATAATTAAAAATTTGATAAATGGGCCCATGTACTTTATAGAAAGCGTGAAACTATATTTTGTTGATAAATTTATTAATACGTCTGTTTATTCACTAATATGTTTAGGCATAGATATTTAGTTTTTGGTTTGTTTCGAGTTTGTTTGTTTCCGGTTCGGTTATGAATTTTGTTTTTTTTAAGTTAAAGAGATATAAGAACTGTTTAGTTATTTATGGACTTGAGTTTGGTTTTGGTTTTGTTATTTTAATTTTTGGTTTGGTGTAGATAATAATGTTAGTAACTCGGCAAAATTTCATTTTGGTTCTTGTTAGGTTTTTGTTTTTAGATAGTTTTGAATAATTTGGATAAAAAATATTTTTGAGATTTATTTGATAAAATAACATATCACTTGGATAATTTAAATATTTTGGATTAAAATATTAGAGTGATTTGGTTATATTGAAAAATTAAGATAATTGTAAATATTTTGGATAAAAAATAATAGGGTTATCAATTTTTTGGATAGTTGGTTTATAAGTAATACTTTTAGAATACTTGATAATTTTAAAACTAATTATAATAAAATTTTAGTAATATAAACTGTATTTGGATAGTTTGGTTTTCTGTTTGTTTCTGATTTAGTTTCGGTTTTACTGTTTTAGAGATGTAGAAAACGTTCAGATATTTGTGAATATTGATTCCGTTTTGATTTATTATTTATTTTATTTGTGTTACAGTTTGGCTTTCGGTTCTCGACTTATCAAGATAAATTTGAAAATATATCTTGTATTTGATAAATATATTATTTAAATTTATTTTTAAGAAAATATTTTATAAATGAGAAAATTCCATAAAAATACCCCATTTTTATTAAGACTTTTAATACCCCAAATTTTTCGCTACCCATTTTAATACTCCAATTAATTATTTTGCTCATTTTAATATAAAACTTTTAAATTATACTTATTTTAATACTCAAATTTTGTTTATTTTAGTTAAAATATTAATATTTTTCAAATGAAACTTAAAAAATCTAAATTTACAGAAATTCTCAAAAAATTATAATTTTGTTTTATGTTTTAAAAATAAAAGTAACTAAATTTTTAAAATCTTAAACTTTGTAATAAAATTTTAAACATTAAATTTAGTTTGTTTTCTGAAATAAAAAAATTACATTCAAAATTAATTTTAAAATTTTTAAAATTTTCTCGCTAATTTAGTTACCTTCTTTCCTAAATGTTAAAATAAAATTAGAAAAATTTCATATTTTCTCTTAGATTTTGGAGATTTTTTAAATTTTATTTGAAACTTAAAAATATTTTAATTAAATTAATAAAGTTTGGGTATTAAAATGGGCAGATTTTTAAAAGTCTGTATATCATAATGAGCAAAATAATTATTTGGGATATTAAAATGGGTAGCAAAAAAGTTTAGATATTAAAAAGCTTAATGAAATTTTGTTGGAGTATTTTTATGGAATTTTTCCTTTATAAATTCCTGATATTAAGACTGCTATCATACTAAAATTGTTGCAAATACCAATTTAATAATTATATAATATTTTGATGTTTATAACTATGAATTTATTAGATATTCTTGATAATATATAAGTCAATATATTACTATGTAAAATATATTTTTTATTTGAAATATTTAGTAAATAATATAATTGGAAAGATATTCTTACAATCTCTACATATTTGTTAATTTCCACAATCTCTCTTAAAATATATTCAAATTTTAGTGTTAAAGATCTCAAGCTAGATCTTCTCCCATTTATTTTTAAAATATTAGATTAAAATGTTTTTAAACTGTAGATAAACTTTCGGTTTATTTATGTATTCTTATGGTTATATATAAGAAATATATTTTATGGTGTGTACTGTCTATAATAAGTATATTATTGATTTATGGAGTAAGGATAATGTTCATAATGGAGCATTGACTATTTTGAAAAAAAATCAAAATATATATATTAAAATATTGTAGTATATATAAAATTATTGTAATATAATCATATGTAAAAAAGAAATGTAACTATGTATTGAGATATTTCTTCAAATGAAAAAACCTTACCAATACTCTTCAATACATAAAATACAAAATCTAGACCAATACTCTTCAGTATCATAAATCTATACGTAAGATAATAGCTTGTTCAGTATTTTAATGACATACTTTAAATGAATATGCTAGAATAAAAGGATTTAAATTCGCTCAGTAATGTTTTGTTGAGACTAATTTAGATAATACTTTATATGGCGCACATTTGTTTCTAATTGTAAATGACTAAAGAAACAGTAATGAAATCATAGATATCTATCAAATCTCCTTATAACAATTTAAAAAAAAAACAAAAAAAAGATCTCCTTATAATACGAATGTACCGTATTCTTGTTTTAAAATAATGAAAATGATTTATGATAATATAGGAGTGGCAGACCAACATTGAATATAGGAATATTTTGTACCGAAACACATTTTTTTTATTTCTTCAGACCAAATTAAACTGAGGGATTATTGTTAAGAAATCACGTGATTTTAGGATCAGTCAGTTTTGTTATTTAAGTTTAAGTACACGTAAAGTTCTAAACGACAGTGTATAGGCCCAATGGCATTCTATGGTAAATATTAAGAAAGAATCAGGGTTAAATATTAATTGTACTTCAGTTTTAATAGATTAGATGATATTTAAAAAAAACGGATATGTGATCTGATATGTTATATACAGGTATACAAAATACATATACATTATATAATTTTATATCTCTATATAAGGTTTATAATGTTTTTATTCACTATATTAATTGTATAGTTATTATTTTTCTTAAAGTATGTAGTTTTTATGAAATATTATTATTTTAGCAGATTGTTTTTTTTTGCAATAGTAGACAGTCCAGCTTGGAATATATCTCACTGCAATGAAACTGATCTCAAAGCATTACGTAAATGGATATAAGCTGGAGGGAGACACTGAGCTTATATGGTGGAGATCTTTACCATTATTCGTGTATATGTAAGAGGATGCCATGTGCCATCTTGAAAGGGAACATTGTACTAATTTGTGTATATGTACATGGTTTTATTCATAGGTTCTCATTGTTTGTTCCCTTTCTTTCCTTAATGAAAGAGAGAGTTTGTCGTGACTCTGGAGCTGCCCTTGAGGGACAATCCCCGTGTTGATGAGCTCAAGGAGGTAAAGAAAGGTCGTATGCGAACTGAAATGAGTCTAAAAATGGATCAGGAGAAAGATCGCGCCAACATAATCTAGTTGTCCAAAGTAGAAAACTTGGAGATCAGGTGGCTGCTCTTAAAGCCCAGCTCTGAGTGTTCGAGAATGAGAGAAAAGCTGCTGTCAAGAGGGATTCTATGCTGGAGGTGCAGATCGAGGGTTTGACGGCCAAGTGTGCTTCTGATCTGCGTTCGGCCTCTTATGAAGCTAAGAAGGTCCTTGCCACTAGCTACTTAGGTGTACTTGGCTCTTTAAAAGTGAACTGAAAGAGAGAAAAGATTGAATTTGATTGATATTCGCCTCCAATAGATCATTACTAGCATTGTTGTTATGAAGGAGATTATGGACAATGTTAAAAAGTAAATAAAACTATAAAACTATGGAAGATACATGATAACCTCTTATATTTTTTTTTAGTTTAAAAAAATATTGCATAAGATTTTTTTTTGTTCAGAGAAAATATAAATTTAAAGATTAAACTATGTAAAGAAAAGTAAAAAAGCATAAATTATAGAAAACATATGGCAATCCAAAATTTATTCATTGTGAAAACTGCAATATTATATAAAACACACAAATAAAAGTAACAAACAAAAATATAAATATAAATATAAAAACAAATCAGATGATATGTAACAGTTTCTCATGTTTATATATAATTTTAAAAATAGTTCATATGTTATGAAATTTATAAAAATATATGTTGAACACAAAAGAAAAAGAGGATAATTCTAAAACCATATTGGATATCACATCTAGCTATTTGTTAAGCTAACTTAATATATAAAATTATACAATAGAGTGGGTAGAGAGAGAAAACTCTCTAATTTCTCTTTCAAAAACACAAAATTCAAGTCATAATTTTTTTTTCTCTTGCCTTTCCGTCGCAGCTTTTGATGGTGTGGAAGGCACTTTTCCTCAGCCCTTTTGTTCTGTTAGGCTTTTCATTTGTAAGTGAAACACTCTTTCGTTTTCAAAAGCTTGCTAAATTGGTATTGTCAGCATAGTGGTGTTTGGGTTGCAGTTCCGCTTTGGTGGCTCTCCGGTTGCTCAAAAACTGCTCTGGTGGTCTCTGTTCTCCTTCCTCCTTTCTAGTCGTATTTGAGTTCCTGATCTGGTTTTTGTTAATTCGTGTGGTGGAGATTTGTTAGTATGTGGGTTGTGGTGAAAGCTTATCGGATGCCGCTTTGGGGTTTGTAGATCTTCCTGGGGACAGCAGATTCATATTTCCTCCAAGTTTTTCTAGCGACATCTTTTCTTCTGTTGGTCCTTGTTTTCTCCTCCTTTGTTCTTGCTAGCGTGTAGTAAGTTTGATCCCTCGTCTTTCTACTGTGGTGGAGCTCTTTGGCGTCCTTTGTTTAAGATCTGATAGTGGTTCGATGGTGGTTCTCTGTGCCGCCACGTGACTCCTTTCACCTGTCAATTCCACTTTGATGTTATTGGTTCGATGACATGGTATGTATCTCCTCGGTTTTATGTGGTGTTTTGTCTTCCAAAACTTTTATGGATATTCGTAACTTTATGAATTAAAACAAATACTAAAATTTAATATCCGTCAAATACGGAACAAATCACAAATATTAATATTAAAAAAAATGGATATGTGATCTGATATGTTATATATATATATATATTGTATAATTTTATATCTCTATATACGATTTATAATATTTTCATTCACTAAATTAATTATTTAGTTATTAAATTTTTAAGTGTATGTAGTTTTTACAAATATTATTATTTTATCCAATTTTTGTTTTTTTTTGTTTTTTTTTTGCCTTCAATAGCAGACAATCCAACTTGGAATATATCTCATTGCAATGAAACTGATCTCAACGCATTAAGTAAATGAAAATATAGCTGGAGGGAGACACTCAGCTTATATGGTGGAGATCTTTACAGTTATTCGTGTATATGTAAGAAGATGCCTTGTGCTATCCTAGAAAGAGATTAATGTGTTAATATATTAATCACCATTAGTTTCCCCTTGCCTCTCTCTCCTGATGGTGTATATATGTACAGACCTTTGAGGCAATGATAAAGCATAAAAACAACTCTAAAATAATTATTATATTTACGGATCAAATCAGAACGAATCAAATTTCTGATAAGATATATTTTACGGATATCTGAAACACTGAATATTAGAAGGTCACATATCGAATTGAAAAAAAAAATTGATTATCCTTGCAGAATGGAGCAAATCATGGATATCTTTAAAATTCTGGATATCCACTCCCTGCCCACCATTATTTAGTATATCAAATTTGATTTGACTTTAGAGGAGGAATCCACATGTATGTAGCATGATAAAACATATTAATAATAAAACAAATCCAATCTAAAATGATATAATAAAATTTTGTGTGCAGCACGAGTAATAATAAATAAGTAGTAATAGTAATAATATCTGGTCTCAACTTCATATATGTGGCGTTGGCATCTAATTCTATGGGTGGGCAAAATATCGAACCTAACCGAGTCAAACCAAACTAACCGAACCGAAAACTGTCCAAACCAAACAAAAGTCTATTATCAAATAGTTAGTTTTAAGATTTTCTCAACCCGAACCAGTCGAATCGAAATTGATCCAAACCGAACCGACTTAAACTGGACCGAACCGAGAAACCAGTAAGTTTTGTTATTATTTGA
This sequence comes from Moricandia arvensis, assembly GCA_905132765.1. Taxonomy (NCBI): domain Eukaryota; kingdom Viridiplantae; phylum Streptophyta; class Magnoliopsida; order Brassicales; family Brassicaceae; genus Moricandia; species Moricandia arvensis. The sequence goes on from CAJHQP010001881.1 coordinate 27,749, forward strand.
ATTAAACATACTAGCAATATACAATATACTAGAATCTTAAGTTTAAAGTCACTGTTAAAATTATTACTGAAGTTAGGTTTTGTTTAAATTTTTCTATTTACTTTAGTTAATTTTGATTTGGTTGTGTTCTTATAAACATTTTTGAGGGTTTTAAAGGTTTTTGTTTCAGTATATATTGGATATAATTTACATAGTTTTTTTTGTTGACTCCCATTATCTAAGATCAAGTGGTAGGCGGGTCTGAGGCGTTCCGAAGAAACGCTATGTCCGGTTGGGTCTGATCTATATGGGAAAAAAGAGTACCGCTACTTCTCGCCTCCTTATCGAGAGAATCTGCACGCAAATTCCTATTCATGGGTATGAGGGCGATGCTGAAATCCGAAAAACCATCTTTAGAAGCCGGAATGAAACTAATTCAAAGCCAAAGGCCGGCCAGTCAATAGGGCTAGCAATCATGTCCATCAGTTGTAGCAATTCGTTTCCATATGAACCGCGGTGCAATGTAACTCTCGTAAGCAAGACATCGCCCATATGAGTCCTTTCGTCTCTGCATGGAAGGTTGATAGTCTCTTCCAACATCCTTGTAGTCCAAATATTTCTGACTCCCATTTGATACTTGTAGAGCCACCCTATTCCACTGACCGTGCCATTATCGATCCATGACGCATCGATTTGACAGGTCGGGCGTTGGGGATCCACAAGCAGAGTCGAGCTGAAAACCAGAACAGGTTGTGCCTCCTCTTCCTCTCTGTCCTAAGGTAAGTTTGCTTTTCTCCAGCACTCGGATTCAACGGAAGCTAGCTGGAGGGTGTCAACTGGTGATATCTCTTTTCCGTTGAACAATTTGTCATTGTGTGCCTTCCAAATGTAACAAAGTATCCATGAGAAGGTCTCAATAAGTGGTTCCATATAGGCCACATTTTTCTTCTTCCAAAAATGGAAGTTCATGTTTTGATAAACATATGTACTCGGGAAGTAACCCGGAAGGGACAAATAGACCGATAAAGCCCACACCTGGAGGGCGGGGGGCATTCAAAAAGAAGATGGTTAATGGTTTCCATAGGGCCACAACATCTAGGACAACTCCTATCAGCGCCCAAGTGTCTATAAGTGAGTCTTTCGGTCGTCGCAATACATCATGTCAATGCTTGCCACATAAAATGACTCATCTTCCCAGGATAAGGGATACTCCACACATGGTTCTGTAAACTAGTGATACTTGGTAAAACAATCTGAGCTTCAGCATCGTTCACTTTAGTCGTCTGTAACCAGTTATATCCTGATTTTACCGAATAAATGCCTGACTTCATAAGGTTCCATGCATACCCATCCATAGACCATGTATTACTTGGTCGCAGTTTGAGGATTAGCGGGAAATCCTCAAGATGAAAGTAATCTAGTAAAAGGGCAGTATATCAATCCCTTGTATCAAGCCTAATGAAAGAGTGTACAAGGATTTTTGGTTGTCTATAAGTAACTCGATCAGACTGTCTCGGTGGGCTAGCAGAAATATCCGGCATCCAAGGCTCAGTCCAAACACGTGTGTTGAGGCCTGCTTCACTAGTATTTTGTAGGCCCGATTTTAGAAGCGGTTTTTCTGCCATAATACTACGACAACCATAGAAAGTTGAATAAAACTTACGATCTTCCAAGGAGCTTGATCGATTATAGTATCTTCCTCTCAAAACTCCGGCAAGAAGGGAGTTCGGAACAATATCAATCTCCAAATTTATTTTTCTAATAAAGCGATATTAAAATCATGTAAATCAAAGAATCTGAGTCCACCCTGATCATGTGGAAAACAAATCTTATCTCAAGCAATCCAATGTAATCCTAGGTTATTTTGGCTCGAGCAATCCAATGTAATAAAATAATAAATCCAATTTTAAGTGATATAATAAAATTTTGTGTGCAGTATGAATAATATTAAATAAGTAGTAAAAATAATAATATTTAGTGTCAACTTCTAATACGTGGCGTTAGCATATACTTCTAAAGGTGGGCAAAAAAACGAACAGAACCAAGTCAAACCGAACTAACTGAACCGATACCGATCCAAACCAAACCGAATTCTATTATCAAATAGTTCGGTTTAAGATTTTCCCAACCCGAACCAATCGAACCGAAACCAATCCGAACCAAACTTAGTTAAACCAAACCGAACCTAGAAACCAATGAGTTTTTGTTATAATCTGAATTAAACATTCTAGCAATATACAATATAATAAAAACTTAAGACTAAAGTCACTATTAACTTTATTAGCGATGTTGGGTTTTTTTTAATATTTTATTTACTTTAATTAACTGTGGCTTGATGTGTTCTTATAAACATTTTTGTGGGTTCTTAAAGTACTTATATATTGGATTTAATTAAAGAGTTTATTTTTAAGAGGCATTATTAACGATGTTTTCTAAAAAAAAATCTATTTACTTTAGTTAACTTTGATTTGATTTTTTTATTTATAAACTTTTGTGTTTTAAAGGTTTTTTTATTTATTTTGGATTTAGTTTACATAGTTTATTTTTTCATAGTCACCAACATGATGATTTCATAACCATGCGTTTATGTTTAAAAAATGATTTCTCTTAAAATGAGGGAAACCAATTAAACCATTACAAGAAAAATGGGTATTGATAATACATTGTGATAGCTTTGTTTTTCAAACTGCTATAAAAAGTATTATTTTATTTTATTAAGAGAAGTGGTGGATTTGGAGATTTTCTTGTTGATTTCGTTTGCTTGGGAGCTTCCTCGTCACATGAGTTAGGTTCTATGAACTGTCAGGTTCGGGTAAGAAAACCCTAATCATGGCGCTTCTCAAGCAGATATATGGTGCCATTGCCGAGAAGGTGTCATTCTTCCCTTTCTGTTTTTGTATTTGGGTCTATTTTGGTAGTAACAAAAGATGAAGACTTTGAACCCTATTGCTGTTGAAATGTGGTTTGAGAGTTACTCTCTCACTAGGACTAACTCTTTGTTTTTTCTTTGGATTGCTGTTCATCTTTTCGATTGCTACTTTGTTTCATTTTCATTTGCAGGTGAAAGTGGAGAACATGGTTTGGAAATTTGATGTGAGTTGTCATTTTTTTTTAATTCCATAGTTCTCTCTCTGCTTGATATACATAGTTTTCTTCTTCCCTATGTGTGCGTTGTGTTTGCTATCTTTTTCTTTCAGAGGTCCTTTTCGGCCGATTCTTCTTTTATTTATGACAATATTTCGAGAACTTTCAGTTTTATTGTCTCTACTGTTTAGTATATGAAATATGAAACCCTACTAAGCCAAACCCAGTGAAGTCTTGGGCTCTTTGTAGCTGGTCTAATAATATGTTTTACCTTTAATCATCTTATACTTTTGTTTTTCTTCTGTCAAGGTTTTATCTTTTTGATATGTTAACTTTGAAAAGTGCAGGCTAGGAGTAGAACTATTGATCTGAAGCTCACTACATTATCAAGCAACAACCACGTGGAACTTACTCCAAGTGATGCAGGCTTTCAGGATAGATATACATCATTGAAATGATCATTAAAGAAATGGCCAAGAATAGACCAATGACACTAAAGCAAAGAAGGGATATAAGGGTAAGAACTAGTGTTCCACTTGACTATATATCTACATTAGCATTAGTGGAGACATTTTGGATTTTGAGGGCTGATAATTGTCCTTTGAGGAATCTACAAATGGGGAGGCTTTTAGAAGCGCATTGGATGTCATCTTCTGTAATTAATCTATATGCTTCTGGGTTAATTTTGTCTAAATTTATGGTTTATATTTTTGTATTTATTTTTTCATGGCTAGTTAGATGGTTGCGTTATATATCTAGACTTAAGGTTTCATGTACAACTGAATGTCTGCACTATACATTTATATGGTTCTATGTTCTTGGTTATCAACTTATCACTAGTCTCTTACATCGTTTGTAGGCCAAGTTTTGCCTACATGCTCTGCCCATTAGTTCAATTTATTTAGACATATGATAATCGCTGGTATATGAGAAAAGTATTTGGTTATCACAAAAGGATGATTTTGTGTGTGTGTTTTTATGGTTTCGTCAGTGTTGGTACTAAATGAGGTTGACAAGCGCTCACGAGAAGCACAACATTCTCTGCGGAAAACAATAGAGAAATATAGTTCATCTTGTTGTCTAATCTTATGTTGTAACAGTTCTTTAAAGGTTACAAAAGCAATCAAGTCTTGTTGTCTCAATGTGCGGATAAATGCACCTTCGCATGAACAGGTATAGAAGCTGTTTCCCTCTGTTTTGTATCATATTCGCTTAAATAATCAGCTAACCAAATCGAATAACATTTCGTTTTAGAAATCAATTCTTACATATGGCCTTCCTCCTGTGTACTTCTCACTAGATTGGCAAGAAAACAACAAGTTATAAATCGTGTACCTATGTATCTGTAGAGCTTATGTATATAAGGGTATTAGAGTCTTTATGTAATCCCTAGTATACCTATTGTAGACAGTATAAATATTGTATTATACCATCTAATAAAATTAATTCAGCCAATACATTCTATATGGTATCAGAGCTGTGATACCTAGGGATCTCTAATTTTTTTTCCAGCCGCCAAAACTTCATTCAAAACATCGCTACCTCTTCTTCTTCCTCCCACCTCCGTCAATGGCGTCCTCTCCGGCTTCTCCAACTGAAACCATCATCGTTGCTGGTTCACAATCTCTCCTCAACGTCAATATGACGAATGTAACAAAACTCACACCCTCGAATTTTCTGATGTGGAGTCGTCAGGTACACGCGTTGCTCGATGGCTATGATCTCGCGGGCTACGTCGACGGCTCACTCGTTCAACCAGAACCAACAATCACCATTGATGGTGCTCTCACCCAGAATCCTGCCTACACCTTGTGGAAGAGACAGGATAAGCTCATCTACAGCTCACTTCTTGGAGCTATCACGGTGTCGATCCAACCGATACTGTCCACAGCTACAACGTCTTCTCAAATCTGGGAGACTCTGTCTGCAACATATGCTAAGCCCAGCCGCGGGCATGTCCAACAACTCCGACAGCAAGTTAAGACATGGAAGAAAGGCACCATGTCGATCGATGCCTACGTCCAAGGTTTCACTACACGCTTTGACCAACTAGCACTGCTTGGAAAGCCATATGATCTTGAGGATCAGATCGAGTATGTTCTTGAGGGGTTATCAGAAGACTACAAGCAGGTGGCTGATCAGATTGAAAGCTGTGAGTCTCCTCCTTCGCTCACTGAAATCCACGAGAAGCTGCTCAACCATGAGGTTAAGTTACAAGCGAAAAACGTCACCACACCTGCCCCTCCGATCACGGCGAATGCTGCACAGTTCAAGGGAAACTCTAACAACAACCGCAATCACTACCAAGTTTCTCATCGCAACAACAACAGAGGGCACCAGACATGGCAACAACAGCAGCAATTCACTCCTCGCCCTGACAACCAGCCTCGAGGATATCAAGGTCGTTGTCAGCTTTGTGGTGCACATGGACATAGTGCGCATCGTTATTCACAGCTTCAAGGACATGCTTACCCTTATGCCTCAGGTCCTCGCTACACTGCTCCGTCCCCGACATCGTGGCAGCCCCGAGCTAACGTTGCTGTGGCGCAGTCCTACAATCCAAATAATTGGATTCTCGACAGTGGCGCGACGCATCATCTCACCACTGACTTAAGCAATCTCTCCCTACACCATCCTTACTCGGGAGGAGAAGAAGTTACTATCGCTGATGGCTCTACCATTCCTATCTCGCATACTGGTTCTACATCCCTTTCCACTCCTACTCGATCTTATACTTTGGATAATGTTTTTTATGTGCCTAACCTACAGAAAAACTTGATCTCTGTCTACCGATTGTGCAATTCTAACAATGTGTCTGTTGAATTCTTTCCTGCCCATTTTCAGGTGAAGGATCTCAGCACGGGGGTCCGATTGCTCCAAGGCAAGACTAAAGACGAGTTGTACGAGTGGCCAGTTACAAACCGCAACACCATCTCCCTCTTTGCCTCACCTACACCAAAAACTTCCCTTACCTACTGGCACTCGCGCTTAGGACACCCATCTTCTACTACTTTACAAACTGTTGTTGCTCAATTTTCTTTACCTATCTCTGCATCTTCTCAAAAACTCTTGCCTTGTTCTCATTGTCTTATTAATAAAAGCCACAAGCTTCCTTTCTATTCAAACACAATCTCTTCAACTCAACCTCTTCAATATGTCTATACTGATGTCTGGACTTCTCCTCCTCTCTGTTTATCAATACAAATACTACCTTATCTTTGTTGATCATTTCACCCGTTACACATGGCTATATCCCCTCAAGAAAAAATCCCAAGTGCGAGACATCTTTCCCTTATTCAAAGCAATTGTTGAGAAGCATTTCAGCCTACCTATCCGCAATCTTTACTCTGATAATCGGGGCGAATTTGTGGCTCTCAAGGAGTTTCTTGCAGCCAACGGCATCTCACACTTCACCTCTCCACCCCATACACCTGAACATAATGGCATTGCTGAAAGAAAACATCGTCATGTTGTTGAGACAGGTCTTACACTTCTGCATCAGGCCGCAATGCCACCAGTGTACTAGACGTATGCCTTTGCGGTCGCAGTGTACTTGATCAATCGGCAACCATCATCTGTTCTCCATCAACAGTCGCCATACGCCATGCTTTTCAAGAAGCCACCAAACTATTTGAAGTTGCGAGTCTTCGGCTGTGTGTGTTTTCCTTGACTTAGGCCATACACAAATCACAAGCTAGACACTCGCTCTCTCCAGTGCATCTTCATTGGCTACTCTCTTACGCAAAGCGCATACCTATGCCTTTATCTTCCCACCGACCGTATCTATACATCCAGACATGTGACATTCATTGAGTCGGAATTTCCATTCGCTAAACCCATCCACCCTAAGCCTACTGTTCCAGAGAGTTCACAGCCTTCGTTCTCACCACCTACTCTCATCCCGGTCACTCAGCCACCACTCGTACACTCGTCATCAACGCCTCCCCCGAGCCAGGATCCTCACCTCCCGTCGACTACGTCGTCGTCATCTTCCAGCTCTGCTTCTTCGGAACAGAGTCAGGAAGTGGGTTCAAGAGCTAATTCACTGGACACATCGCTGGATCTTGCGCCATCAAACCCTGCACCTACAAACACACAGCCAGTCCCTGCACCGATCTCGCAAACAAAACCGCAACCTTCCTCCTCCACTCATGACACTCCAAATCCACCAAACCCAAATACCCATTCCATGCGCACCCGTTCCAAGAACAATATCACCAAACCCACCAAAAAGCTTACCCTTGTCGCCACAACAACAAAACTCTCCATCCCCATACCTACAACCGTAAACCAGGCCATGCGAGATGAGAATTGGCGACGTTCCATGAGCCTTGAGTACAATGTTCAGATTGCTAACAAGACATTTGAATTGGTTCCTCCAGCGCCAAATCAGAATGTCATTGGTTCTAAGTGGGTTCATACGCTAAAATATTTGTCTAATGGTGTGCTTGATAGGTACAAATCAAGGTGGGTTGCTCGTGGATATAATCAGGAGTATGGGATTGACTACGCAGAGACTTTCAGTCCGGTAGTGAAATAAGTTACAATCCGACTTGTGCTTCATATTGCTGTCACCCGAGCATGGCCGATCAAGCAACTTGACGTCAACAATGCGTTCCTCCAAGGTACTCTCTCTGAGGAAGTTTATGTTTCCCAACCACCTGGCTTTGTAGACCCTGATCGTCCACACCATGTATGTCGACTGAAGAAAGCTTTATATGGTCTCAAACAAGCTCCCAGAGCCTGGTATCAAGAACTGAAAACGTTCCTATGTCAAATGGGGTGCCACAACTCGAGTGCTGATACTTCCGTCTTCATTTACATTCATGGCTCTCATGTTCTCTACATTTTGGTCTACGTCGATGACATTATCATCACGGGAAGCAGTCTCTCACTCGTCTCTGCCTGCATCCATGTCATCTCCTCTCGGTTCTCCTTGAAAGACCCAAATGATCTCCATTATTTCTTGGGAATCGAAGTGACTCGCACTCGCAGTGGCATCCATCTGATGCAACGTAAGTACATTGTTGATCTCTTAACAAAGGTGCACATGCTCGACGCCAAGCCTGTCTTGACACCGCAAGCCACTACACCTAAGCTCTCGCTAAGTTCTGGTACTCCCCTTGACAATCCGAAAGACTATAGGATGGTAGTTGGGAGCCTTCAATACTTATCCTACACTAGACCAGACATCGCTTATAGTGTCAATCGTCTCTCTCAGTTCATGCATCGTCCCACTGATGTTCATTGGCAAGCTGCCAAGCGAATTCTTCGCTACCTCGCAGGGACACTATCACATGGTATCTTCCTCAGCAAACACTCCTATCCATCTTCATGCTTTCTCTGATGCAGATTGGGCTGGTGACACTGATGATTTCGTCTCCACCAACGCCTACATAGTCTATCTTGGCTCCAATCCCATCGCATGGTCCTCGAAGAAACAAACAGGTGTAGCGCGTTCGTCTACAGAGGCAGAGTATAGGACTGTTGCAAAATACAGCTGCGGAACTTCGCTGGGTTACTTCTTAGCTCCAGGAACTAGGCATTACTTTGCCTACGACTCCGACTATCTACTGCGACAACGTCGGTGCTACGTACCTTAGCGTGAATCCAGTGTTCCATTCCCGAATGAAACATTTAGCTCTCGACTTCCATTTCGTCCGCGATAATGTCCAGTCTGGAGCACTCCGGGTCACGCATGTCTCCACAAGAGATCAACTGGCAGATGCTCTCACAAAACCATTACCAGGTCCAAGATTTAATGAGTTGATGTCCAAGATTGGAGTGATCAAACTCCCTCCATCTTGAGGGGGTGTGTAGAGCTTATGTATATAAGGGTATTAGAGTCTTTATGTAATCCCTAGTATACCTATTGTAGACAGTATAAATATTGTATTATACCATCTAATAAAATTAATTCAGCCAATACATTCTATAGTATCTGCTTTTATTCTTTATGAGAGATCATTGATGACTACATGTCATGTTGCATGCATGTGGTGTGCAAGTCTGTTCCTGTGATTTAAAAGTATAAGATAGAGAATCTTTAGTTGCTATCATGTGATCTAACATAAGCCCATCGACCATGGACCCATCGACCATGATAGAGGTTAAGACAATCCACTTGGTTCATAACAATTCAGTTATTGTGTAAATGGGTTGAAGTAGGTTTATTAAACGATTAAATGTGGTACACATTGAGTATTATATTGCCTGGAAGTTGGCGTGTGAGATCTACAGTGAGACTTTTGACCCCTAAAAGCAAAACTTTCTACTATAAAAACACTCCTTACGAGTTGATAGTTTCTCATTCCTCTCTAGATCTAAAGTAACTAAAGAAGAAGAAGGATGGCCAACACTTTTGTTAGGTGTGCTTACATTCTTGCTATTCTATTTGCTATCGTCGTTGCAGTTACTGGTAATTTACTAAGACTTTCTTATATTAGAGGTTCAAGTTATAGATCTTAATTAAAGATTTTAGAACCTTATATTACAACACAAACAAACCCATCTGGTTATCAGGAAACAGATTGTATCCGAAGCCTCATGAGCTGAACGGTGAACAAGTTGACCATTCCATCCTCCAATCTGCCTTGTCACTAAAAGGAGGTAGGCCAAAAACCTTCCATTAATTTTTTTTTACTTTATTTTTTTTTTAATATTAACTTGAAGGAATTTGGATCAAACTCTAATCTCCTCCTAGGCTCGCACTAGTCATTGCTAATACTTTATGGCATGGCTTAAAACATCTCTCCGCAAAAATCTAACTAGGGGGACAATGCAACCAACTCTTTCGTGCTAAAACTACTAAACTATTACATTATTTACATTTTCTTAATCTTCCATTACCAATGAATCATCTTTATTTCCCTTTTGATCAAAGAAAGACAAACAAATCCACTTAGTTATATATGTATTTTAACAAAAGCTTACTTTTATGATTCTCACCAGGACCACTATACAAAACATGTTCGTACTACCAATACGTGTCTGACTGCAACGATTGCGACAGAAAGTGCAAAATTAGCCCACAGTTCTGGGGGCAGTGTACTGCGTGGCCGTTCCGCGATTGCTACTGCTATTGGAATTGTTGATAGCCAAATCATGATCATATATATATATATTACTAAAGTTTGTGATAAGAATAACGACATGGACTGGCAAATAAATCCTCGTATGTGCTTGCTCTGTGTTTTGGATGCTTTTCTGTTTTACCATGTTTGATAAGTATTATGTAAGTTTGTCTGTTTGTTTCTTTGTTTCTCTTGAGTTCGTCGTAATGCAGGGTTCTTGTTAATGTTTAATGAGTACCTTTGTGCAAATAATTGTATTTATACATCTTTTACTCGGTTATTATCGTGGAAGCCGGAAAACCGAATTGATATAAATGATGTAAATAAAGCGATGTTAAGGAAATAAATGATTCAAAAGCCGAAATGAAAACTGATAAGAAATATGTTTTCGAGAATAGACCATGGAATCAAGACGAATCTCTTTCCTTAACTCTTAATATTCGCTCACTATACGGACATGTACGAAATAGAATTTCAGGATACAACCATGAGAGACGATTCACGCTTCACTCGTGAACGTCCCTACGAACAAAGAAATCTACGAAACACTCTCGAGCTAATGAACTTACGCTTAGGGATTTTGATCGCTGGATTTTTTCGTTGTGAAAAACGTTGAGAAATGAGCAAGGAGGATACGAGTTTTATAAAGAAGAGTAGTGGAGCGGTTTTTCGAAACTCGCGGAAATCTCGGGAGTGGTGCGTTGAGAAACTTTCTTCGCAAGATTCTTCTTCTGCTGACTCGTTCTGATCCATTTCGAACAGATAAACTTCGTGTCATTTTTAGACAAACAACGCGTCGTTTAAACACAAACGTCATGCTGTTTTTTCAAATTAAAATGGAAAAACGTTGAGCTTAACATGGTCCAAAAAGAATCACATTGGGCCGGAGGCCCTCCACCAAGACCCAAGACCAAGACCAAGACCAGGCTCAAGCCCACGCCCACACACACGCCCAGCCGAGCCGAGCCAGATGGACGGCGGCGGCGGCGCGCGCGTGGGGAGCCATCTCATTCCTCGACTCATTTGAACCAAGGTATGTGTGGACACATATATATAGCTCACTTTTGCATAAGCTCTCCGATGTGTGAGAAATAATGTCATTTGACATAATACAGCATTGGGCTTTAGCCCATTCATTTCTCTTTACTTTATTGATCCAACAATCCCCCACATGAATAAAAATGACTTAAACATATGCAGACTAAATGCAGACACGATAGACTCTAAATATTTTACTTATTCTAAGCCTGACTAGACTAGACAAATTTATCGAGAGTGTTTGCGAAAAAAATCACTATGTTTGAGTTGGTGGCATTTTTAAGCCTTGAACCACTCATAGTTAATATCTGTCAGGTTTATTTTACCGGAAGGTGAACATGATATCTTGAACAAACCGGTGTTTTATTTAGAACGAGAGAACAAGCACAACGGAGCGTTATTTTCTCATAGAAATTAGTTCTCTATTGTGTTCATTGTGGCCCTGAACTATTCCTGTTTTCATGAGTGATCTTAGAGAATATAGCCCTGCATTCATTCTCCTAGAAACGGCCTCATTTCACACTTATTGGGTGATTGACCATGAAAAGTATTGAGTAATACTTCATTTTAGAATATGCTTATCCTTCTCACATTAGCACTTTTATCATCTTAGGAGTTGGGAAGAGACTATTTTGTCTCGAAGTGCTTTTATTAGATTCTGTTTGGTTTTGTTTTCCCTTTGAACCTACGTCTTGGGATCTCCATTCATGATAGGTAGGATTGCAGTCAAGCATCCTCATTTGTTATTGGCTTTAAACCCATTCCTTTTGATGATTTTGCGACAATATCTTGTGGCAAACCTTTAGTGAATGGATCAACTAAGTTTTCAGCCGATTTTATGTAGTCTATTGTGATTACATCATTTGAGATAATTTGTCTAATGGTCTTATGTCGTCTTCTGATGTGACGAGATTTACCATTGTGGAGATTATTCTGAGCCCGAGCTATAGCTGATTGACTATCACAATGGATTCCATGGTGGATCTGGCTAACACTGTTTGTTTGGTAGATTTCCATGATATAGTTGCTCTTCCTATTGTAAATATGTATCCACTTGTTGATTTTGAATTTTTAGAATCTGATATCCAGAAAGCGTCACTGTATCCTTCTATAAACTACTGGTTCTTGACCATATTGAAGCCCAACATCTTTGGTGTAGCGCAAGTAATTGAGTACTCTCGTTCTACCTTTCCAGTGTGTATGACCTGGATTACTTGTATATCGACTAAATACATTTACTGCATGCGCTAGATCTGGTTTATTACAATTGGTCAAGTACATGAGACTTCCGATCACTCGTGCGTACTCGTTTTGTGAAACCGCTTCACCTGAATTCTTTGTCAAGTGCATTTGGGGATCTAACGGAGTTTTTGCCGTACTATTAGAGTAATTTTAAATCTCTTTAATATTTTTTGATCGTAATGAGATTGGGTTAAGACAATTCCATTTGAATTTCTTGTGACTTTAACCTCGAGAATAACATCTGCTAATCCCATATCTTTCATCTCAAATTTCCCTTTGAGCATGTTTTTTGTGTGATTAATAATATCTTTATTGCTTCCAATAATTAGCATATCATCTACATATAAACATAGCAAAATATACGCATTTTGGTAGTATATGCATTTATCAAATTCGTTAATTTTGAAACCATTTGACATCGTTACATTGTCAAATTTTTCATTCCATTGTTTAGGAGCTTGTTTAAGCCCATAAAGTGACTTTACAAGTCAACATACTTTGTTTTCATGTCCAGGAATAACAAAACCCTTAGGTTGTTTCATGCAAATTTTTTCTTCTAAATCACCATTTAGAAAAGCGGTTTTTACATCCATTTGATGGATTTTCAGGTTTCTTAAAGTTGTGATTGCTATCATCAGTCTTATTGAGGTTATTTTCGTTACTGGAGAATATGTATCAAATAGTCAAGGCTTTCTTTTTGTTGGAATCTTTGAACTACAAGCCTAGCTTTGTGTAAACCAGGTGTTCCATCAGGATTTAGTTTTCGTTTCATTATCCATCTATTCCCTAATGCTTTGCAGCCAGGTGGTAAATCCGTTATATACCATATATACTTTTGCATGATAGAGTCGAATTCACTTTTGACAGCTTCGTTCCAAAATGGAGCGTCTAGTGAAGCCATGGCTTCTGCCAAAGTCTTTGGATCATTTTCTACTCCAAATGTCATTAAGAAATCTTCACCAAAAGATTTTTCCTTTCGAGTTTTTTTAATCCTTTTAGGTTCATCTTTTTCATTTTCTGAAATATCATTTATAGAAATGTCGACATTTGTCTCCATTTCTGAAACATTGTCGTCGTCTCTTTCTTCTCAGGTTCGTTTTGAACCTTGTTTTTTCCTTACATGGGAAAATGTCTTCGAAGAAAGATATATTTTTTGATTCCATTACTGTATTTTCATGAATATCTGATATTTCAGATTTTATGTACCAGAAACCGATAGGCAATACTATTATGTGCATACCCGATGAAGATGCAATCCACTGTTTTAGGTCCAATAGTGACCTTCTAACTATTTTAATAGTTGTTATAAGCTGATTTTCTACCTCGAATTTTAATTCTTTGAATTTTTCTAAAGTTTCATCTTTGCTATTGAATAAATATACATAACAATATTTTGTGCAGTCGACTATGAAGGTCACAAAGTACTTTTTCTACCTCTAGTTTGTATGTATTTTAAGTCACATAAATATGTGTGAATTAAATCTAAAGGTTTGTTAGTTCTTTCAACACTAGGTGAGGACGTTTTGTGAGCTTAACATCTACGCATACTTCACATTTTTGTTTACTTGTTTTGCATTTTGGGATTAAATTTTGATTCATTAATCTTTTTATCGTTTTGTAGTTTACATGGCCTAATCTTCATGCCATATATTAAAAGACTCAACCAAATAAGCAACTGGCTCTTTCTTATTCATTGAAACTTTTGGGGCTACAACTTTTGAAGTGACTGTCATTACATTCATTTTGACCAGTCCATCTTTAACATACCATTTTCCCAAATAAACCCCATTCTTCCTAATCACAAGCTTGTCTGCCTCGAGACTTGTGGCGAATCCATTCTTGCTGAGCAAGGTTCCCGAGACCAGTTTCTTCCTTATATCAGGCACCGTCTTCCCATTCTGCAGAGTGACTTCACGCCCAAATGTCATCATCAGAAGCACATTGCCGCGACCTTCAATCTTGGAGACTGTAGTGTTTCCCATGAACAGATTCTCCTGAGTCTTATTTTTCTGATAGGTGCTCAACATCGCCCTATCAGTGCAAATGTGGGTGGTGGCATAAGTGTCATACCACCATTCCTTAGGGTTGTTGCTTTCAACCATGTTGACTTCAGGCACTACTGCAACGAGATCTTCTTCAGTGAGATTCGCCTGAGCCTTCTCATCTCTGATCTTGCTGCGACACTCAGCAGTCCTATGACCAAATTTGTGGCAGTAATGACATTTTCCCTTGAATATCTCCACATTCGCATTGATCTCAATGTCTTTCTTCTTGAAGTTTGGACCAGAAACCTTCAAAATTGCACTTGTTTTGGAAAACTTGGCAGGAGAGCGAGCAATTGCCTTTCCTTTACCTTTCATTTCAGCAATGTTAACACTATGCTCTTTTTCTTGGAGCAGCTTGTCATCATTTCGGTTCCTGGCTTCCATATGAAGCCTCTGAATGAGATCTTCGAGTCTCATCTTCTTCTTTTTGTGCTTCTGGTAGTTCTTGAATTCGGCATAGCTTGGAGGAAGCTTTTGGATGAAGCTGAGAGTTGTGAATGTCTCACATATGGACATTCATTCAGTAGCAATTTTATGGCAAATGAGCTGAAACGTTTCCACCTGATCCATGATGGGTTTTGAATCCACCATTTTGATGTCATGGAATTTTGCAACCACATACTTCTGGTAGTCAGCGTCCTCACCTCTGTACTTCTTGTCCAGTGATCTCCATAGCTATTTCGATGTGGGGATCTCACAGTAGACTTGGTACAATGGGTCAATAAGGCGACCCAAAATGTATCCTTTGCAGATGAAGTCGAAATGCAACCAACTGTCAACACTTGCAAGAGTGTACACATCATCAATCCCGCAAGGGATAAGGGGCTTGTCCTCCTGGGTGAATTTATCTAGCTTCATTGTTTCAGGAAGAACATCATCTTATTTTACCACGTTTTGAAGCCTTTGCAATCAAACTTGTCAGACATTAATCCTTGAGTGAACAAGCTTGGTACAGTCGGAGGAGTTGGAACAGCAACCAGAGCACTCGTGGTTCCTTGAATAGGACCAGTTTGATAGAGACCAGTACCGAACAGACTACGGCGCATGGTTTCATCAGCAACATTTTCTACTGGAAGGGTAGGTGTCGTTGTTGCAGCGGTTGTTACTGTTGCATCAGCGGTTTTTATGGTTGCATCATTTTGAGCAGCGTTGAGTGGAGTTTGCGTATCAATGGTGGTGTCAATGAGGGTGTTGTTAAAATCCTCATTTTTCTGTTGAGAAAACATAAAAGCGAATTAGATTCCAATCAAACAAATAACATATTATTTCAATATAATAATAGTCTAAATTGATTGTCAATTTTGGTGTTTTTAGTAGATCGCTTAAAGCGTTACAAACCACCAAATCATATCGATATAAGTCTGAAAAACGTTTTGCAAACTCGCCTAAAAGCGTTCGCAGAGACTGTTTGTGTAGACTTGTATACTGTTTCACAACTTGCTTGAAAGCTATTGTAGAAACGAGTCGCTTTTATAATGTTTTTATGATTTATGTAACAAAAATGTTTCGCGATAGAGCTACAGAGCAAAATGCAAACCGTTTTCAAATAAGCAAGAAACGTTTCGCGGAAGTGCGTAAAGAAAATCACAAACACTGTTTCAAAAAAAACGTTTTATAAATCCTTGAAATCGTTTTATAAAAATGTATTAAGATCAATCCGATTAAAGATTATATTAATAGAAGCGATTAAGAGTTAAGACAATGGAAGCCGAAAAACCGAATTGATATAAACGATGTAAATAAAGCGATGTTATAGAAATAAAGTATTCAAAAGACGAAATGAAAACCGATAAGAAATACGTTTTCGAGAATAAACCATGGAGTCGAGACGAAACTCTTTTCTTAACTCTTACTATTCGTTGCGTAGTGAGATAGACATGTACAAAATAGAGTCTCATGATACAACCATGATAGACGATTCACGCTTCACTCGTGAACGTCCCTAACTAAGAAATCTATGAAACACTCTCGAGCTAATGAACTTACGCTTAGGGATTTGGATTGCTGAATTTTTTCGTTGAGAAATGAGCAAGGAGGAGACGATTTTTATAAAAATGAGTAGTGGAACGGTTTTTCGAAACTCGCGGAAATCTTGTGGAAATCTCGGGAGTGGTGCGTTAAGAAACTTTCTCCGCAAGATTTCTCTTATGTTGACTCGTTCTGATCCATTTCAAAAAGATAAACTTCCTGTCATTTTTAAGCGAACAACGCGTCGTTTAAACACAAACGTCAAGCTGTTTTTTGGAATTAAAATGGCAAAACGTTGAGTTTAACTTGGTCCAAAAAAAATCATATTGGGCCGAAGGCCTTCCACCAAAACCCAAGATCCACGACCCAAGCCTACGCCGAGCCGAGCCGGACTGTGGCGGCGGCGCGCGCCTGGGGAACCACCTCTTCCCTTGACTCATTTGAACTAAGGTATGTGTGGACACATATATATAGCTCACTTTTGCATCAGTTCTCCGATGTGGAAGAAATAATGTCATTTGACATGATAAAGCATTGGGCTTTAGCCTATTCATTTCTCTTCATTTTATTGATCCAACAATTATGTATACGACAAGGCTGCTATGTGACGCAAAACACCCTTATGTTAACGTAACAAGAAGGGTCTAGATACAGATATTGGTTGTATAAAAGTTATGTGGCCAAGAACATTTAAATTTATGGATCTCTTATAGACAGTTAAGGCATAGGCATGTCTTGTTTTGCCATGATGATTTTTTTTAGAATTCTTACAAATAAAGACTGGTATAACCAATTTAAGTGAATGAACAAAAATGGAAATGGCCAGTGGGTCTCAAAATCCTGTTCTTCGATTGATCAGTTGAGGCGCTTCAGGATTCAATCTTCTCTTCTCAAGCTGATGATCCAAACATATTTACATGGAAGCTAGTGTTGGATCAATAAAAGCCCACAGCTTTTAAATGAATTGTGAAAAAGAAATTAGTTGTTCTAAAATACCATAAAGCCCAGAAATGTTAAACACATAGATGTGTTTGTCTCACATCGGGGAATACAAGGCAAAATGAGTGATATATATATATATATATGCATACTCATATGCTTAGTTCAAACAGCTCAACAGGAGAGGAGACTTCCCACACGTACGCCGCCTGGCCGGCTCAACGTGGGTCTTGGAATCTTTTTGGCCTAAGTTCAGCTTAAGTTACTGGCCCAATTTTTAACCAAAAACAGCATGATATTTGCATATAAATACCATATAGCTTGTTTTAAAAAAATATGCAGTCTATCTGTTTGCCAAACAATTTGAACGAATCAAAAATAGAATATCCTGCGGAGAAAGATTCTCAGCTTCCACTCCCTAAATTTCTGAGATATTTTCGCTTAACATGTGTAACAGTTACGAAAATCTGATCTTATTCTCTTCTTTAGAAACCGACTCCTCCTCATTCATTTCTTAACCTTTTCATATCAAAGGAAAACCAACAAAACCTCCCAGCGTAAGTTTCAGAGAGCGTTTCGTAGATTATTAGTTCGTAGGGACGTTCACGAGTGAAGCGTGAATCATCGTGGTTGTATCTTGGGACTCTATCTCGCACAAGTCCGTCTCACTACGGAGCTAATATTAAGAGTAAAGTAAAGATATTCGTCTCAACTCCATGGTCTATTTTCAAAAATGTTTTCTTATCGTTTTTCATTTTGTCTTTCCAATCTTTTATCTCCTTAACATCGTGTTTATTTATATCATTTATGTCAATTCGGTTTTCTGGCTTCTACAAAGTTCACTCTTAATCACTTTTATTACATATAAGCTTTAATCGGATTGATTCATTACATTTTTATAAAAAATTTCTTTGAGGATTTATAAAACGGTTTGGTTTTATTATGAAAGGAGTTTGCGATATGCTTAGACACTTCTGGGAAAAGTTTCATATTTCTATGCATGATCTTAGAATGTTATAAAAATGATTCGTTTCCACGAACACCTTCTAAAGCGAGTCTGTAAAACAATCTAAAAGTCTACACAAACGATTTCTGCGAATGCTTTCAGGTGAGTTTGTAAAACATTTTTTAGCCTTATATCGATATGATTTGCTAGTTTGTAACGTTTTACCGATCTACTAAACACCAAAATGACAATTGATTTTAGAGTATTATTTTATTTGAAATAATATGGTATTTGTTGGTTGGAGTTCTAATCCGCTTTCAAGTTTTCTTAACATAAAGATGTTGGATCTTAACAACACCCCCATTGATACCACCATTGATACGCAAACTCGACTCAATGTTTCTCAAACTGATGCAACCGTGACAATCGTTGATGCAACAGCAACAGCCGCTGCAACAATGACACCTAGCCTTCCAGTGGGTAATGTTGGTGATGAAACCACGCGCCGTAGCCTCTTCGGTGCTGGTCTTTATCAAATGGTTCAAGGATCCACAAGTGATCCGGATGCAGTTGCGACTCTTTCGGCTATTCCTGCTCTGATCTCTCAAGGACTGCTGCTAAACTAATTTGATGGCAAAGGCTTCAAAATGTGGCAGAAGAAAATGATGTTTGATATGTCCTGGTTTTTACATGATGTTACCCATAATATGTATACAGTTTTAGAGTCTTTTATTATGCAATTCATATTGTTTTAGAGACTTTACAAGTTCAGGTAGTCATTGGAAGCAATTGGAGCTTTTAGATCATTCTGGAGCTTTGATGAATGCTCAACCGGGAACTTGAAGTCAGAACAAAGAAACGTTAAGGACCATCGATCGATGTCTAATCCCAAGTGTCAATCAACGGTCAACACTTCTTCCGAGTTATTTAAGATTTGAAGAAATCACGATTTCACCCAGAATATCCACTATTTGCAAGACAAGTCCTTGGCCGTGTTTTGGTTATTTTTTGGGTTTATTAGCTGTTTTGCAAGACATACTTGTTTTACAACCGTTTTGATACTTGAAACCTTGATGGCTACCTTAGGAGAGAGAGATCTATTTGATTATCAGACTAATATCTTGAACTCCCTTGTTTAATTATTACTAGGGCCGGCCCGCCCTACGGGCGGGTTATACTTTAAAAATAATATATGATTACGATTGGTGTATAGGTTTTGGTTTGTTATGAATTGTAAAGATGTGTACGAAGTACTTTTGTGTATTTTTTTTTGTTTTTATGGTGGGATACTACGTATTATAGTTTTGTTTTATTTTTTTCACGTATAGGCTATATATATATATATTTTGTTCATAGACAGCATAAATCTTTTATTAAGCGACAAAGATGAAAAATATGGTATAGTTCGTAGATGACAAATATGTTATTTTAGACTTGAGTCTTGATGTCTAAGATATCGTAACACGACATGCAGGACATCTTATGTTCATTCGGATCCAGTCAACAATGCAATCGTGATGATACATGTGGTTACAGTCCAGCTTATTAACACAATCACTTGCTACAATTTTGGTGATGCATATAATGCACAGTTCATCTTCTTCCGTTGGTGAGGGAGATCTCTTATGAGTTTGAAGGTTTGATGTAGCTACGTCGACGTCGATCCTGTGAACGAAATGAGGATTAAAATCTGTTAGGTAGATTATGATGTGTACATTTTTTTGGTCGTAATCGGTGAGGGCGGATAATTTGGTTTTCACGAATGAAGATGAGGCTTCTGCGATTCGCACGGTCGAGTACATGGTTATGTCATGGTTTATGAGCATAGTTTGCATGTTGTCAATGGTTTCGTAAGTAAGGTAGCAAGAATCAGTAGTTGAGAAACTGAGTGTAATCGATATATCGGTCTGATTTGTATTCCAACGGTTTATATTTATGATGAGATCTCTTTTGGGTTCAGACATTGTTGGGTATGTTTCGTATTCAAAGGAAACATCATAATCTTGTTCTGGTTCCATAATTATTGGATGGAGATGGAGAAGTTTGTATGGTTACATGATCTATTTATGTTGTGAAACAATTGGAGTTACATGTGGAGTGGTGTCTTATATTTTAAAACATATAGCTATTATGATGTACAGAATTTAAATGCGAAGCGTTAATATATTTATTGGAAAATATCAGTTAACAAATGTGATAGGTTATGTATGTTATTTATATATGTTTATGTTTGCCTAATTTGCGTTGAACTCATAAAGTAAATATATACATCCTTATGGGCTCATGATAGGTTGAGACGGGTGGTAAATTATATAATATCTCAGCATAATTTGTTTTCGTCCTTTAGTTAATTTTAAAATAAATGGCAAGTTTTGAATAAATTGGTATATAGTTCAATGGTAATTTTAAATCTATATAGCGGGCACTAATACCGAAAAAAAGTTTAAACGATTTTTAAAAAAAATTATAGTGTAGAGACGCAGCATCATCAAATATTAAAGGGACATATTTATTTTACCGTACAAAGGTTATGATCCGGTATAATTCACCATCCTTACGACGTAGGAAAACTTTAATTTGTTTTTTTGAAGTAGATGATAGATAAAGGTGTTGTCAATTTCTTGAAGTAGATGTAAAGCAGTCATAGTGTTTCTTTGAAGTTTTATTTCATTTTCGTGTGTGTAAATTTTAATGGTAATTTAACGTATATGCGTCCAATTTGTAAGACTTCATTATTTCATGAATTTTTTCATTACAGTGATAGATCAAGCTGTTCTCAAATTTTGATTTTCATGAAAATATGTCAAAGTTTATATAATATTTTTTTTACGTTCCCATTTCTTTTATGTTTTAAGAAGAGTAGTTTAATTTTGGATTTTTTGTGTGGGAGGCAGAGTGTAAGTTATGTTGTTATTTAGTAAGGAACATTATATAGATGAAACGTTTGATAGGAATTGTTTTTTCATTGTGCACATAAAAAAATACTTTGTTTTCTAATTGATTTACATGTTTAATGTTATTATAAAATTCTTTTCTTTTTTTTTAATTATACACTTTCATGGTCATTTCAAATCTATATAGCGGGCACTAATACGAATAAAATGTATTTGTAGAATTTGACAAATTCATATTGTAGAGAAGCAGGTTCATCAAATATTAACGGGACATATTTATTTTACCATACAAAGTTTATGATCAGGTATAATTGAGCATATTTATATTAAATTTTATTGTAAAATTTGTAAGCCTTCAATTTTTCAAGAGTTTTAGAAGAGCATTTTAATTGTATACATTTGTGTGGGAAGCAAAGTGCATTTGAGATGGCTGGTAGGCGATAATGCTCGGTATATATATTATTTTTTCCTTTTGTTTTTTTTTTTTTAAAAACCCCAGGAATTGTATAATTTTTTGTAAACTTTAATGGTAATTGTAACCATATTTAGCGGCCAATTATACGAATAAAATGTCTAGATAAAGTTTTTTAAAAAGATAGTTTGGAGAAGCATTATAATCCAATTTTAACGGGACATAATTATTTGCCAATACAAAATTGCTGATCAGGTATAATTCATGATTTTTATCAATACAATGATACATCTAGGTGTTATCATTTTTTTGAAGTTTATGGGAAAATGTCAAAGATTATGTAAAACTTTTAATTATATTACCATTTCTTATATTTTCATAGAATATCAGTTTTTTTATTTTTTTGTCGTGAGAGGAAATTGTAAGTAATGTTGTTATCTAGTAGGGAAGATCTAACATAAACACTTTGTACGTTTTCTAATCGATTTAGTTGGTTAATGTTATTATAAGATTGTATTGTGGTTTGTTTTTTTTTGAAGTAAGGAACTATTGAAAACGTGCCTGATAGACGGCTTTCATATATTGAACTTATGAGCAGTTGTTTTAGGCTGGTAAAGTATAATAAAATGACAAACATGATTAAGCTTAAGGTAGCAGAAGTAATAGAAACAGAGAATACGTGTTTATGCATGGTCTTAGGTGGAAAGAATAGGCTAATGTCCACGTAAATCTTCAAAGCATTATGTCCAGATTATACCTGCGGTCACTGCCATGAAACGTGTTTTTTTTTTATAAGTGAGTAAACAACCAGATCAGCTTCATTACAGAACATGAAACCTTCTTCAGGCAATGACGAAACAGTATTGGTTAACTCACCCAAAGTTGTTAAGCCGTTGAATCGTATCATAAAGGGGAGCCTGATAAGCTGAAGTTCTTAGCACACCGAGTCACATCAAAGTCAGAGACGGAATAAATTATTCCGACGGTCAGCCTTGGTCGGAACAATGGAATACTGTTGCCACTGATCTTCGCCTGCATAATAGTCCCTTGTATAATGTTTAATGACATATTAACATTAGAATCGAAAACCAATCAGAGAAAAGTTCCTTTTCCGGCGAATAATAGAGAACAACAAAGCACATATAAGACAGACATCAAAGAATAAACGATCCAGTACACATAATCCGAAGAACAAACCACATCTTGAGCATCATATTGCGATAAACAAACATTGTTTCATCAGTAAAAATCTTAAACGAACTTCGACTCAGCTACAGACGGAAATGTTTGATAACTAAAAGATGAACAGAGCTCTTACATTGACATCAATCAGCAACAGATCGAGACGCGCCACCTGACCACCGAGTCGGGCACTTCTCGTATCCCATAACCGAAGAAGCCTTGCCTCTACGACAGAAGAGCACCTGCCGGGCTTCAGATCGGAGAGTAATAGACGCGTCTGAGACATTGGTAAGGCGAAAAGATCGATATGAATAAGGTACAATGACGAAGGATAAAGGAAACAAAAGGGTGACTAGACATACCCTATAAGGAAGCCCACTCGCAGAATATGAAAACAGGTGTCACAAAACTATAACCCTACTTAATGACATGGCGTCCTACGTGTCAACACCAGGAAGGAGAAAACACTCTTTTATATAAATAGATATATATATATATATATAACATAATTTATCATAATCACATAGAAGAAATTAAAAAGACATATATTGCATTAATTAACTTAATTTAAGAAACAATATAAAACTGATTACAGACGGCAGTTGAATTTTAGTTTTGTATTCATCATCAAAACCAAATATTCTACTTTTTGAGTAAAACTTGAAACCAACTCTGAAGCATAATGACGAGGATAACATACAGCTACACATCTGTAGTAATATTAAACATAAGTTTTCTAACTTCTTACTAAAAGATATTCTATCTATTTTATAATAAGTGTTATTTAAAAAAAAAAGATCTTGTTAAATAAAAAGTGTCATTTTAAAATTTCAATCAAATTTCAACTATTATCATCTTAAAATTAATTGCAAACTACACTGATTTTATAAATAATTTTATTTATTTCAAATACAATTAGTTAAATAGATATAATTAATAACAACTTACAGACATTTCAATCACTTTCTTAATCTGTGTGAAAAATATCAAAGTGACTCTTATTAAAAAACGGAGAGAGTAATTTTGAAGTGCAATATGAGATCACCATTTTTCTTCTTCTATATTATAGATGAAAATATTAGAGATTTTTGTTTTTACAATAGCCACTACAGAATTGAAGGTCTACCACTAGAAAGGAAAATAGTTTTTCACTGAAAATTAAAACGAAAAAAAAATTTTTTCTAGTTCGAAACAAAAATTGTCATAGATATGAATTTTTGCGATAGACTTAAAAATATTTAAGAATTAAATCTTTGAATATAAACAATTTGGTGAAATAATATAAATTAAGAAAATATTATGCAATAATGTGATAAACTAAATTATATAACCTTATTGCTTCACGAGTATTGGTGGAGTTTGGTGTGAGTCTTACCCTCTAGTATTAATCACTATGATTTAAAAAGTTTTTCAACAAACACTAAGCACAAATAGCGACGAAAACTTCTAACAAACTATGTGCTTAGATTTTCCTAATCAAGAAATGCGTGTAATTGATCAAAAGAAGATATAGAGAAACTAAAATCAAAGACTTTCCTGTTATTTATTACTAAAATAAAACAAGATTACCTAATTAAATTTTAGTTTAATAATAAAATAAGGTAAATTTGTAAATAAATCACATATATTCATTTATATACCAATGTACACAAGTCTTTTTTTCAAAATGTAATCAAATAAAATCATAACAGACACCAATTATACTCTATAACGAACAGTATTAATATGTTCCAAAAAAAACTAACAGTAATATTTGTTTAAAATCTTAATAAATTTAGATGATATGGCTTAGTTGATAATTCTTTTTTATAAGTATGTGTATTTTTAAATGATAACGATCAATATCAGATTGTTATGTTATTTAGCTAATTTTAGAAAACAAATTTTACATCTATTTATTTTTTGCATTATCTAAATTATTAGATTTCAAAAAAATGTAGAAAAGAAAAGTATCAATGTATTCAAAAACAAATATATAAGAGAGAAAAATAATCAATGGTTTATCAACTAAATTTTAAATTTATTCTTACTTTTACAATGAAAATATTACATCAATTTAAAAATCATTTTATTAATTAGAAAGCATGTTATTTCTAATAAAAATAATAAAAATTAATTGGAGTGAGAGTAAATTAGTTAATTTAAACGTATATTAAAATTAAAATATTGTTTTATTGTTTTTCACTTACTTATCCTTCAACCTTAGTCATATGTAAAATTCGACCCTAATCATAATATATAAGCAAAGATCACACACATAAATAACGGTTTACGAAAATATATACCCACCTGTTTGAAGTTAAATACAAATGTCAATTCAAACAAATCTATCTTATGAGATATTAGTTTTAACGAGAGAAACGTAATATATATGAAAATGAGTATATGTAAAGTGAGGTTAAGATTTGGCGTCCAGAGTACTTCTATTCATCACCATCAGTCACTTTCTCCTCCTCGTTATACCACCACATCGTGTGCTGTAGCTCAACACGAATCATAAGGATGGTGATCAATTATCAAGACCAAAACCATGCATATATATATATATATATATATAATATTGTATTCTTCTGTTCTTTGTTATAGCAACACTTAGTTTTCTCTGCTACACCCTCAAATTCTTTGATATATTTTATTTCTAACAAATTTAACCGGACCCTAAACCGGAATGGGAACCAAATCAACATCAAACTCAGACTCTCGACTAACTTCATCGGCGGTACGGTTAATTTATCTCTTACGGACATCAAACAAATCACGATCCAACTTATTAACTTTGGCTATGAAGTCGAAGAAGACGCAGACTAATTGCAAACCCTTATTATCAAACTAGAGCAAGTTTTTGGCGCAATACAGAGGTTTTTGTTTATCTGTTTACCAATCGAAAAAGAACAAAGTAAAACTCCAATGAAGCTTCTTTTAAAGTACTATAGTACGTCTTTTTTTGAGGTTGAACAGTGAGCACTTGTCTCATTTGCGAGCATCGACTTTCTTCGCATCTCTCGCTACAATCAACAAGAGACATTGAATGTTGAGAAACATGAGAAAATGATTCGCTTAAAGAAAAAACCAAAGGATTGCAAAAGGTGCTTGTGTAAGGGGTTTTTTTACCTGCTTTTTCCTCTTCTCGCTTCTTGGCAGCTTCTTCTCTCTGTTGGCGAATCAGAGCCAGACGATCTGCACAAACACACAAAGACACATAGATGGGATAAGGTAATCGATAAGCCAATTTGGTAACATAGAAAGAGACACGTGAGAGAGAACAAGAGGTTCAAAGTTGTTTACCCAAATCCTTTCTTGCTTGTTCGGTTTTGCCTTGCTCCTGCAACCTCATGTATCGCTCATGAGCTCGCTGCTTCTCTAGCTCCTCCCTGCAAAACACCATAGAACCGTAAGAAGGTCCTTAATAAGAAAAGTTGAATTACAGAGATCAGAATGTTCAGCATTAGAAACAAACCGTTCACGCCTTGAGAGTTCAGTGGTTTTACTAGCCTATTAATGAGAAAAAAAAACACACAAAGTTATTAGGACAAACATATATATGTAGCTTAACAGAGACTGACTAACACAGAAAAAGCTTACATCAAGGTCTCTAGCTTTCAAAGTCTTTGGTTTGGCTCTGTTAGGGTTATCAACTTCGATTAGAGCTTCATGTCCTTTCTTCTTCACCTGATATCATACAACAAGTAAAGATGAACTGTCATTAACAATCAGAACAGATGAACAAGGGAGTTTCACTCACATCAGATTCATCTTCGGATTCTTCCTCAGATTCCTCTTCAGACTCCTCTTCAACATCTTCCTCGTACTCAGCTTCTTTCTGATAACGTCAACAAAAGATTCCAATTCATTCAACACACACAAGTCAACAAACATGTAAGAGAAAACCACCAAAGTACCTGCTTGAATGACCGAGGACGCGCAGCAGAAGTCCCAGCAACTACATAACACAAATGATCACACTAAATTAAACACACCTGAAGATCATCCAAACCAAGACAGAGACTTTACACATGATTCTCTCAAACAAGAACCAAGATAGTACCAGTCAATTAAATTCATCCAATTTAACAGGTAAAGCAACTACAGAACACACTAAACTGAACACACCTGAAGAAAATCATATAATCATAGAGACCATCCAAACCAAGAAAGAGACTTTACACATGATTCTCTCAAACATGCAACAAGACAGTCCAGTTATCAATCATTACATCCAATTCAAAAGCTAAAGAAACGATAAAGACCAGATCTTGTAAGCTATTTTCAGTTTCAAAAGAGCTGAATCAAGACAAGACCGGTCATACAAAAGCAGAGAAACATATAAGAACAAGAACCAATACAGATATAACAATCAGAAACTGCAAATTTTTGAGAAATCATCTTACGTATATCAGCTGCACTTGAGAATCGTCGCTGGCCCGTAGGTTTACCCTTGAACTTACCTCTCCCCATCGTTTCTCACGAGAAAGAGATTGAAAACGGAAACTGGAGAAAGAGAAAAGGAAACCAAGGGATTGGATTCGCGAAGAATCGAGTCGAAAGCGAATCAAGAATTGATTTGGAGACGAAAACCCTAAAGGTGGCTTTTTGGGGATTCTGTGTTCGCTTCACTGTTTAATTGCGATTTGTTCCTCTGTATCGCGGTGTACTTAGATTTTTTTTTTTTTGGTAACCAACCTATTTAACTATTAAAACCAACGTATTACATAGTTTTCTATATTACATCTAGCTTTCTTAGCTAATTCATCAACTAAGCTTAGTCTACTTCTTAGAACATAAGAGCATCATTAGTGGTACATACCTTCTCACAAGTACCTAACGTATATAAATAATACTATTATTTTATTTTTTTAATTAAATTTATAAAAAAGAGATAAACCAACAAAAGATGGACACATTTGAGTTTGAGTCTCTTTAACAGCAGAAAACGTCTCTGCAGGAAGGTACATTGTCATTCTCTTTCTACCTTTTTCATTTAATTTGAATAATAAAATGGTGAGAGATCATGTAAGATCTTGTTGCTGCGGATGCCCTAAGAAAAAGTGAACTCATTTGCTTTAGAAGCTTCGACGATGTCCTGTATCATGGAAATACATTCCGTGTTACGGACTTTGGTGATGGTTGCTGCAGTAGTGTACTGGTTCAACTCATCCACAAGTGATTTACAATCACTCATAAAGTTAACTTGCTTAAAGGCAAGTCTTCTCATTTGCTGTACTGCCATGAGTAATGCCTCTGTTTTTGCTTCTCTTGGTGTGTTTGTTGGGTGGATCAAGGAGGATCCTTGTAGGTGTTGAATGCCTTCTTTGCTGTATAAGGACCAACCAACACCTGCATGCTTGATCTCTCTACTCGTATTTCCACCTGCTCTGATTGGTTATTTGCCTCTTCTCATTGACCTGAGTCTCTCAAAGCATCATGAATTACTTTCAAGATATGCTCTCGCTTTTGTTGGAACAATAAGCTGTTGCGCATCCTCCAAATTCTCCATCCAATATAGAAATTAAGTTGCTCTCTTTTATCTTTCTTAACCAAAGTGAGCATTTCCTTTATGTTTTGATGGGTATCAGTTTGCATACTTTCACCTTTACCAAAGCTTGTCGGTACCAGTGACCAAATCTCCTTTGTTACTCTGCATTCAAAAAGGATGTGATTCTGCATTTCAGGGCCTTCTCCACATATCTGACAACTATTATCAACCTTCATATTCCTTCTTCTCAGGTTTTCAGCTACAAGTAAACCATCATGGAGAATTCGCCACCAAAATGTTTTGATTTTTGGAGGAAGGCTAAGAGACCATATGATTGAGCAGCTTCTCTTTAACTCCACTGACATTTCTCTACTTTCTTGCCCTTCTGATTGATGATGTTTCTGCATCTGATTATACAGATGGTACATGAATCTAACAGTGTACTCGCCCATGGTTGTGTAATTCCAAATAGGAGTATCATGTCCCATCGTTGGATTTGGCCTTATATTAAGAATATATCTTGCATCTTCTGGCCTCATGATACTGTTAACCAGATGCACATTCCATTCTTTGGTACCTTCAATCAAAAGATCATGGACCATTAAGTTTGGGTGTGTGATCTTACCATCTCCTAGAGCTGGACTGGCAGGATGAGTGTGTATCCACCTATCCTCCCAGACTCTAATGTTCTTTCCATCGCCTACTATCCATTTGATTCCTTCATGTAGGATACATCTTGCTTGTAATATGCTGCGCCAAGCATAACTTGATGTTTTATAGCTTGGAGCTTGCATAAAATCTGTGTACCTGAAATATTTCGCCTTCAAAACTCTTGCCAACAAAGAAGAAGGGTTTCTTAAGATCCTCCATCCTTGTTTAGCTAGCAAAGCAAGATTAAACGTTTCCATATCTCTGATTCCCAAACCACCTTCCTTTTTTGAAACAGTAATCTTTTGCCAACTAATCCATGGTATTTTTTGTTTCTCTTTCTGACCTGACCACCAAAAGTTTCTCATGCTAGTAGTGATTTCTTTTATTAGCCCTTTTGGAAGCAAAAAACAGGACATTGCATAAGTAGGCAATGCTGTGATTACTGATTTTAATAATACCCCCTTCCCTGCTGGAGATAAGAATCTATTGTACCAACTATCAAGCTTGTTTATGATTCTTTGCTTAATGTATTGAAATGCATCCTTTCTTCTACAACCTATCTTCTCCGGGAGCCCTAAATATTTCCCAAACCCTCCTATTTTTGTTATTCCTGTCATCCTAATGAGAGTGTCTTGGGTGTTTTGAGGTGTACCTTTTGCAAAGGTAATGGCAGATTTGTTGAAATTGACTGCTTGTCCAGAGGCTTTTTGATACACCTCAAACACATGCATTAGAACTTGACATTCTTCTTTTGTTGCTCTGCAAAACACTAGAGAGTCATCAACAAAGAAAAGATGGGAGATAGCTGGTCCTCCCCTTGAAGCTTTGTATCCATGGAGATGATGTGATCTAATGTTATGCTTAATCAGAGCTGATAAACCCTCAGTACAAATATGTATAAGTATGGTGATATAGGATCACCTTGCCTTATTCCTCTTGAGGGTGTGATGGGTTTAGAAGGCTCTCCGTTTACCAGAACCCATGTTCGGGAATACGCTAGGCGCTACGCGTGCGGCCGACCTCTGCCTAGCGAGTTAATAAAAAATCGGGGATAAATCGAAGATTAATCGGGGATTAATTTTATAACGTTTTAGTACATATATTTTTATTTGTATAAAAACAACAATATACGTTGTAGTCCAGTGGGTTTTTCCCTTGTGCATATCTAAAGGTTGCGGGTTTGATGGTTCCACCGCGTGGTTGGGGTTTTTTTTTTCTTTTTTCTTTAATGAGCGTAAAAGACAATAATGTTCTCGTCTTCTTCCTTGTTTCCTGTCGACCAGAACCCTAATTTTTTGAATCTGTTTCTTTTTTTTTGCGATTTGGGCCGTTTTGGACTCGTTTTTCCTTTGATTTCACTCATTTGTAACAGATTTTGTACTAATCACATGAGTTTAAGCTTTTAAATCAGGAAAAAGTTGATTTTTAGTTTCAAATCCGATTTTTTGGGCGATTTAGTGCAAAACGCCACGGTTCCTTGCCGATTAACGTTTAAACGTCGAGTAAACGTCCAAATCGGCCACGTTTTAGAACCGTGACCAGAACTGAGTACGTGACAGATGACATACATTTGAGAATCCATATGCACCAGGTGTCACAAAACCCCATTTGCTTCATAACTGCAATGATAAAATTCCATTCAACCTTATCAAATGCCTTAGAAATATCTAACTTGAGGGCCATGTGTTTTGTTTTTAGATTTTTTGTATGCAAAGAATGCATCAACTCATGTACAATAATCACATTATCTGTAATTAATCTTCCCGGGATAAAAGCTGACTGATTCTCAGATATAGCAGTATTCAACCAAGGTTTTAATCTCTCAGCAAGAATCTTAGATATTATTTTGTACGCCACATTCGAGAGACTTATAGGTCGATAGTCTTTAACAGTACTAGGCGAATCAGTTTTTGGGATAAGACAAATATGGGTATGGTTAATCTTGGGGTTCAACTGACTATGCGCAAAGAAATATTTAACATGAGAGATAACACCTGGTTTTATGATGCTCCAATGGTGTCTGAAGAATCCTGCATTCATGCCATCAGGGCCCGGGGATTTATCTGGATTAATGGCAAAAGCAGCATCTTCAATTTCTTTATCTGTAACTTCTTTAGTTAATTTGTTGTTGATCTCAGTCGTGATGGTAGTTGGAATTCCATCTAACATGTGTTGATCGATGTTGTTCTCGTGGCTTTCATAGAGATCCTGAAAATAATTTTGAATTTGAGCATGAATATCCTTAATCTCTGTGTACGATTTACCTTCCTCGTCAGAGATGTGAATGATCCTATTGTTACTTCTCCTTTGCTTGGTTTTCGAGTGAAAGAATTTAGTATTGCGATCCCCTGCTTGGAGCCACTGGATTCTGCTTTTTGTCCTCCAGTATTCTTCCTCGAGTCTATACTGCAAGCATAATTCAGTCTTCAAAGTATTAATGTAAGCATAATCGATATTCAAGGACTGATAAGCTTGTTCAATCTCACTCTTCAACTGGTTTATCTTCTTTTCAGTATTTCTAGGATTCTGACATCTCCAACGAGAAATAGCATATCTGCATTTTTCTATCACCTTATAAAAAGCTTCTGGAGGTAAATTAGAACATTCAGTTTGCCATACTTCTTGAATGATCCTTTTAATTTCTGGCTCAAATCTCCATCTGTTGTCATATCGAAACAGTCTCTTTCTGTTACACTTTAAACTTTCTGTATTAACTAATAATGGTTTATGATCTGAACCTATATAGGGAAGCAGCTTTACATGAGCAGTGGGGTATATGTCTAACCAATCACAGTTTGCCATGGCCCTATCTATTCTTGTTCTGATATTATACTTAGACCTATTTCCATTCCAAGTATGAAAACCTCCTATAGATTTCAGATCATGCATACACGTGACTGAGATCATTGTTCTAAACAGAGAAAAATAAACTTCTGACATTTGAATGCCTCCTTCCTTCTCACTATTGTCCTTGATGTCATTAAAATCCCCTAGCATTAGTCTTGGTCGGTTCTGGTATAACCCTGCAGCTGCATTGCAAATTAGTTTCTCCCAAAGATCATGTATGTACTTCAAAACAGGATGTCCATATATATAAGTCAAGTAAAAGACATTACTACCATATT
Organism: Moricandia arvensis; assembly: GCA_905132765.1. Lineage (NCBI taxonomy): Eukaryota > Viridiplantae > Streptophyta > Magnoliopsida > Brassicales > Brassicaceae > Moricandia > Moricandia arvensis. The sequence continues at coordinate 59,800 of CAJHQP010001881.1, forward strand.
CTATGTACATATCAGTGGTGTTAAGAGAAGGCTTACCTAAGAAACTAAGCTTAACTCCATCATTCCACATTATAACTAACCCACCACTACTTCCTTTAGCAGACACAACAAAAGAGTGCACATACCCTAGATCCTTAACTACATTTTGTACATAACTATCTATATTCTTAGTTTCTATAAGAAGTATTATATCAGGCTTGTATACTTTCTTGATATCTTGTAGATGCAAAATTGTCAAAGGACTTCTCAAACCTTGGCAATTCCAATGAAGGATCTTCATATCAACTGTAATAATTTAAGGATATCCACCAATCCTTACTGTGAAGTTATACAAGGCTGCTCTGTCTCAACTTTTTTCTCTTGTAGTTTCTTCTTATACCTTCGTATGTTTTTTTTCCTGGTTCCTTGGTCTCCTTGTTGAGAAGATGATTTACGGGTATTCTGTTGCTGAGTCTGCTGAAGTTAATCCTTACAATCACCCTTGCAAGAGGTATTAACTACTCTAGCGATGACATTTCTGATTAACACCATGGAGTGTATTTCCAAAAGAGAATATTAGAGATGTTGTGTAATAAGTGACATATATGTATTTTGTATTAACTATTTATATATCACTATATTGTTATTTGCATATGTAAAAGATAGTAGTAACCAAAGGAAGAGAATAAAAATTGAACTCTTCATTCTATTTTATGTCTTTTCACCATTTTCAATTTATAGAAAAACAAAAGTCGATTAAACCAACATCTATAAAGTAAAATACAAAACTTATAAGATAAGCATTATCACTTTAAATGGATAAATATTATATAACATTTTCCCTTGTTTATTTATTTTGTATTATGTACTCCCTTATTAAAAAAATAAACATGAAAAAGATTTGAAAAGATAAAAACAATAATGAGGAAAAAGATACAGTGATGTAATCTTTTCCTAAGAACAATGAAGATAATTTATTTTTCACAGATAAAACCAATATCCCATTCTGATACCGTAGATGTGTTTTTCGAACCTTATAGTAGGAATGACTTTTGTAAATAAATCTGCAGGATTGTCGCATGATCGAATATACTCTATGTCCACTTCATTATTTTTTGGGACTTCTGAATATACGATAAAAATCTCAGAGGGATGTGGTTTGTTTTATCGCTTTTTATATAACCTTCTTTGAGTTGAGTGACACAAACTGAATTGTCTTCAAATATTTTTTTAGTTCTTTCTTATCAACTATTCCACTTACTTCTTGTATATGATAATTCATTGACCTAAGCCACACACATTCACGACATGCTTCGTGAAGCATTATAGTTTCTGAATGATTTGATGAACTTACAAACCGAATTTTGTTATTTGGAATGCCAAAAGATAGCGATTTCACCAATTGTAAAACATAGCCAGTTTGTGACCGAGCTTTATGAGAATATGATAAGTATCATGCATCTGCAAAACCAATCATACCAAATTTGGATTTTCTAAAATAAACTAACCCTAGGTCAACTGAACCTTGGAGGTAACAAAATATATGTTTAATTCTATTCCAATGCCTTCGAATAGGAAAAAAACTATATCTTACAAGCAAATTAGTAGCAAAAGCAATATCAGCTCTAATACAATTTGCAGATATAGAAGCCAACCGATAGCGCTCATATAAGGTACTTCAGGTCATAATATTTCCTCGCTATCTTCACAGGGCCTAAAAGAATCTTTTCAACATCGAGAGATCTGTTTACCATTGGAGTACTCAAAAGGAGTCGCTTTGTCCTTATAAAAGCGTTTCAATATCTTTTTGTATAATTTGATAGATGCACAAATATTCCTTCTCGAAAATGCTCTATCTAGAGCCCAAAACAAAAATTTGTCTTGCCGAGATCTTTCATATCGAACTCTTCTTTCATATGAGTTAAAGCATCATCAACCTCTTTTTGAGTTCCAATTATGTTGAGGTCATCTACATATATAACAATGATCACAAAGCTAAATGAAGATTTCTTTACAAAAACGCGTCGACATATCACATTATTCACATATATTTTTCAGTAGATATTTACTTAAACGATTGTACCACATGCGTCAAAATTTCTTTAATCCATATAGTGATCGTTGTAACTTGACCGAACAAATCTTCCTAGATTTTTTTTAAATCTTTTGGCATTTCCAATATTTCATGGAGTTTTGTGTATATATCATTATCCAATGATTCATACAAATATGCAGTCACAACGTCTATAAGATGCACCTCAAGATTTTTCGATACTGTTAGGCTCATAAAAAATCTAAGCGTAATTGCATCCATTGCCGGAGAATACGTTTTCTCAAAATCAGTTTCCTATCTTTGAGAAAAACCTTGAGCACCTAATCGGGTTTTATATCATGTTACTTCATTTTTCTCATTTACGTTTCTCACGAATACCCACTTCTACCCAACTAGATTTATATTCTAGACGTTATGACTATAGGTCCAAAAACATTTCTTTTGTGTAGGGAGAGTAACTCACTTTGTATGACCATTTTCCACTCTACTCGCACAATTTTTTGAACTTCCAGCTCTCGTTGATTCGTAGGAGGATTAAGGTGTAATAATGACGGTGTACACCATGTAATCTATTTAGGAATTTCTCTAATTCCTTCCCTTAACGCTGAAAATTCTTCCTCATTAAAATGACAATCGGCAAACCATACGTAAACATATCACCAGTTACTGGTTCAAGATATCTTAATATACTTGGTGACATATTACCCATATCTATATCAATCTCCTCTGTGGGTCCATTTTTGTTTTTTTTTGTGGCGGAGCTATCAGAACATAAACCGCACACCCAAAGACACGGAGATGGGATACATCTGTCTCATGCCCATATGACAATTGTAATGGAAAGTACTTATGATATGCACAGTGCAGCCGCATACAAAATAGCATGACCCTATACTGAAACTGTGAGCTTTGTTCTCAATATCAATGATTTTGCAATCAACTACAATCGTCTTATCAATGACTCGACCATGCCACTTTGTGTATGAACATGTGGAACAGGATGCTCTACATCAATACTTACTGATATACAATATTCTTTAAATGTTTACGATGTAAACTCATCAGCATTATCAAGCCTTACTTTTTTAATTGTATACTCTAAGAACTGCGTTCTCACTATATTATTCTGGCAATGAATTTTGCGAAATTTGTATTTCTTGTCATTAAAAGACAGACATTTGACCATCTACTAGATACGTTAATCAATACCATGAAATACTTAAACGGCCCGCACGGTGGATGGATCGGTCCACATATATCACCATGAATACATTCCAAAAATATTGGTGATTTATGCCCAACTTTGCTGATGAGGGCCGAGTTATAAAATTTCCTTGAGAACACGCATTACATGTAAACTCACCCGTTTGCAAAATTTTCTCATTTTTCAATAGATAGTCATTTGAATTTTGCATTATCTTTCTCATCATGACTGAACCCTCATGTCTTAACCTTTTATGCCATACTTTAAAAGAATTAATAAACTTCATGTTTATTGTGGTAAATGACTCAATCATGTTCATTTTTGTACAATATAGTCCAGATGATAACATTCTTAACTCTGCTAATATATGTTTCCTCTTGGACTTAATGCAAAGATATTCAATGTCATCTTTTCTCATAGTCTCAATACGATATTCATTTCTTCGGTTATCTTTAAACTTAATAAATTTCTATGAGATTCGGGGGAGTATAATGTATTACTTATTTCAAATTTCATCCTCCTTGGCATTGAAAAACTGACTCTTCTATAGCTCATAATAATTTTTGAACTACAAGATATTGTACTTACACTTCTAGCGTAATCTTTTATTTTAAGACTAGAGAAAATATATTTATCTTTAATTATCATGTGCATTGACGCACTATCTGCCAAACACATATCTCCATCCATAGTCTTTAAGTATGTTTTTTTAATTTAAAATACTCATAAAACATGTATAGACATTAAAGGTAAAACATAACATATATTTTACAACAAAAAATCTAGATAATATAATACAATACCATTCATCGGTTCTCTCTGAATCAACCACAAAATCCGATACGTCGAGATGAGTATCATCATTTAAACCATGAAAGTATGTCATGGGTTCATCAAAGATGAAATTTGTTTCACTTCCTTTCTCTTTCGCTTTTTGGGATTCTCTATACAGATCGATCAAGTGTTTTGGCGTACGACAACCACGTACCCAATGACCTTTCATACCGCATTTGTAGCAAAACTTTTATGTTTGCCTTTTATCATTCCGAACCCTTTCATTTTCGTGGAAGTCCTTATTATTTCTTTATCATACGGACAAAAATCTTCTTCCTCGTCTTTTTCCACGACCATTATTTCGACCACGTCCATGCCCTCGTTCTCTCCAATTATCATAACTGGATGATGCAACATTCACTTCAGGGAACGGAACTGATCTAGTGGGACGAGCATGATGGTTTAAAGTCATGTGTTGATTATTCTGCTCTACTACAAAGAGGACTTGCACCAAATTCGAGTAATGGGTATACCCATTCGCCCGGTATTGTTGCTGCAAAACTACATTTCCAAGATGAAACGTGGAGAGAGTTTTCTCGATCATATCATAATCACTTATTTTCTCGCCACATAACATCATCCTAGATCTAATTCTGAACATTGCATGATTATATTCACTAACACTTTGTAGTCCTGGAACCAAAGATGAACCAACTCGTGTTTATCTTTCGGTAATATCACATATTCCTGGTGATCGAACCTCTCTTTTAGTGATTGCCAGAAGTCTCCAAGATCCTCTTTCGTAATATATTCATATTTTAAACCATCATGTATGTAAAAAATATCATGACTTTTGCTTTTTCCTCATCCGATAGCGTTTTGAACTATTGATGGTTTCCAAAGTTTGTTTCCTCTCAGGTGTATCTTTGTACCCACTGCCCAAGTCATATAATTATTTTCCATAATATCAAAGGCATTTATTTCGAGCTTTGTCAAACTCATATGATAAATGTATTCATAGAATAATATATATAAAATATAATAAAAACATAAATTTAAATGCATAATTTAAATGCTTAATTTAAATGTGAAAAGTAAAGGCATAAACTTTAGTGCAGAAATTTAGAAAGAAATTTTTTTGGAGGTTTAGCCTACCACATGATCCGAGGAGAAATAGTATTCCATATTGATTATTTTTAAGTCGGCACATAGTCTAAGGAGACAAAGTCTATCATTTTGACTATTTTTTATTCAAGGTCTGAGGAGAAAAAGTCTACCTTAAATTAAAAGAAAAGATTAAAATGGTAGACTTTTTCTTCTCGGACCTTGAATAAAAATGGAATCGCACATCTATCCCAGAGTTGTCGTCGTCATCCTCCATGTTTATCATACCTTGATTTAAGTTATCTTTCTCCCTAAACTCAGTTCCACGACTTAGTTGGGTACAACCTTATTTTGGCAAGAATCATGACAGAGTTATTCTAATAACCTTGCTTCTCGTCAGACCTTGAATCTTCTTTCCAAGCGTTGCTACCTCACTTCACGTTATCTCTGCTCCGTCACGAGAAGTTCGAGAACATCAATACCTACTTTTTACATGTTTGTTTCTTTATGTTTTGTGTAATTCCATTTTTAACCTCAGTCTCTTTAAATATAGACATGTCTCCTTGAATTAAATCATAAATTTTTGATTGTTCATTCCAGCTTTTTCTTTAATTTTACGAATGATCTTTCATCTTTGATATCTTTGATTTTTATCCCTAAACTTCCAAGATAAACAATTTTCTCTTTGGTTTTTGTACCAAAATTACCAATTGTACACTCTGGACCTTTTAATGAAATTAAACACATATATCCATTAAAAACAAAAACAAAAAAAATTGCGATAAGACAACAAATCTAAATATTTATTTTATTGTGATAAGATAGAATCTCAAATTTCTTTTTTTTGTGAAAGGACAACAAATTTCAAAAAAGTATATCCATAATTAGATTTAAATGAACTAACACTAAACGTTAAATCATTAGATATGAAAAATACAAAAATTATGTGTATAGATATTGCTATATACACCATCTTCAGTTTGACCTGACTATTTTTTTTTATCTATTTTGGAATTTTGATTAATCAACTGCAATCACCTATATATGCAGAGTTTCACCACAAATATTTATGAGTACGTCTCTTATCACAAATAAATATTTTTTTCTTTTATTCACCTTTGATGTACATTGGTACACACCACATGGTGTATACAATCAAACTGTCAAGTTAACAGTTGTAGTTGTTGTACTTGAGATTCAATTCCAGAGGACCGTTTCACACTATATCTTATGAGTTTTAAATTCTTAGCTAAAACTTTCAGATTTAACTGAGAACAAGGTAAAAATAGCAGAGATCAAGGTACAGTTTGAGCTGTTTTAATTTGGTGAAAAGCTAGCTTAGGGCGATTAAACGGGTGTTAGATATCATCAAGCCACACAATTATTAAAGTTAAATTAAGAACAAGCCTAGAACATAGATCAATGGCTAGAGCAGCCCACTATCGTGGTGCTTGTTCCTTTCAGAGAACAGCCCCGGAGACTAAGTTGTCGCTTGTTCCGATTTCTGTCTATGAACAGTAACGATCAGGCCTACTCAGTTCATATTACATCCTAATATCTACTTTCGCTGATTAGGGATATAATACTTATTCTAAATAGATCAGGCAATCTATAACACGGTTAATGAATAGATGAAACCCTAAATCTAACATAAGGTGATCAGATTCATGCTAGCATTAAGCTAAGTTTAGAATAAAGGCCATCAATGAACATACAACTTATTTATGTGTAGCTTGAATAAATCTAACACCCTAACACCCTAAACTAACAATATTGACTACTCAGCAATCATAGTAAATAACACAACAAGGATTACTGAATAATACTCCATAAATCGAAATCAAAAACTAAAAATAGGGTTCAAGGAATCTTCTCTAATCGCGAGAACAAGGTGAAGATTTCTTTCTCCCTTACAAAGTAATGAATCCGAATGAGTTTTTGCTGAAAAATCTAAGAGAAAATCGAGCTGAAAAGAGTCTGCCTGTCCTAATAGTCGTGCCCTTCTTTTTAAAGCTTTTTGTGGCGGCTGGAAAGGAGGGGAAATAAAATTAGGGTAAATCCTAAGAGAATCTGCAGTTTCCTAAAATATCTCCGCGGGGATCAAGGCTCTGCTTGATCTCTAGGGTTGTTCTCCGGGACAGAATTCAAATTTCCCTTTTTCTTCATGTTTCCCTCCAAAGTTCCACAACCTCTTTTGTACCTGAAATGTCTCGAATAGAGCTGTAAGTACCCTACAATTGCATGAGAAAGATCAATAAATCACAATCAAAGTATGTTAAAAACACACTATATCAAATTCCCCCAGACTTAGATCTTTGTTTGTCCTCAAACAATTTCAAACATTGGAACAGGCTAGACATGACTCAAGGTGTGGGAACTCTCCTATTCTCAGCAACCATTCTTTAACCACAAATCTCTGAACCATACAAGCTGCATCTAGGACTGCACACCCTTACCAGAACACCCCTGACTGCTGTTCAAAATCGGCTCCATACTCTGTGTGTCAAACCTGCAATGTTACACCTTTCTAACAAAACTCCTTATGTTCAAATTAAGAGTGGCATGAGCATATCTTATCACAACACTAGACATGGTAGACGACGCTAGGTATGAACATGCTTTTTCTGTTTGTGGGGCTGCAAGTTTCAGTGGTTACCATTTTCTGTAGAGGAATGTAGGGGATCACACAAAATTGTAAGAGAGGATGGATCCATTGATCTCCGCAGCCTAACTCGTTTTGCTTGTTCTCCCCACCTTGATCTCTCAAACTTTTTCTCCACCGAAATGTTTTCCCCAGTCAGAGACATTGTTTCTTCCTCTCTCAATCATCAATGAGAATAGATAACGTTTTTTTACTGAATAAATGATGATGATGATGAGAGAGGGTATTTACAAGTAATGTTTGGTGCCTCTGATGGTTCTGATGCCTTTCTTTTGATTTTCTAGGTCTCCTTGCTCCTTACTTCAGAGAACAGTCAGATGGTCTTTCTGATTAGCTTGTTCTCATCGACTGCCTTATTCTCATCGACTGCCTTGTTCTCTTCACCCTTGATCTTTCTGCCTTATTCTCTTCACCCTTGATCAGTAATTCAATGCAGCATAAACGAGTTAAGGCTGCGTTGATCCTTTCCTCTCTGACCCTTTTGCATAATTCTACACATATGACAATTAGAATAACAAATGCATGAAGGTGGAACAAAGGTTATGGGTTTTAGGGTGGGAACCAGCTAAAAATGAGCCAGCCACTCAGGAACAACAAGATGGATGAAAGGATAAGGAGTCCTGAGTGTGATCTCGTTTCCCTGCTCTAGTGCTGATCATTCTAAGCATTTCAGTCAAAATTAGGCTCAAGTTAGATGGAGTTAAGTTATACAGGTGTACCATTACAAGCAGAGGGCTTCTGGAGAACAAAGTGATGATGTCAGGGTGTTCCAGGTCCAAGTGTAGGTCTTTCGTCACTGCTAAGGTCACTGGATAAGATAACTTAAAGCACACAGAGGTTAAAAATAGGGTCCTAGTTTCCACAAAGTTGGACTGACTCGATAAATCACAGCAGACTCGATAAAAGCAGATAAGTAGCAAAGCACACACATAAGTGCCTCCCCCAGACTTACTTCACACAGTCTCTGGTGTGAAATAAAATCAAGGAAGGCCAAATAAAACAACACAAAAGAAAGAAAAAGAGTTCAAGGCGGATAGGACAATGTGATAGATGATAAGGCGGGGCACTCAGTCCGTCTCTTCGCTGTCTGACTGACCAGCATACCTCCTGTTCCGGCCCCTTCGCTCTCCTACTGGTGATGGTGCACCTTGAGCTCCCCTGCTTGTTCCCTCTGTCTTGATCAGCGTCTGGAAACAACCCCCTATCACTGCGCAGAGTATCCTCTTCATGAGGCTGTTGTTCCTACGCTGGGACACAACCATCTAACGCCGGTAAATGTCAATGTCCGCATCATCTGCCAAGGGATCCAGATCATACTCATCCACCGGAGTGACATCCTCCACGTCATCCATGTTCGCATCAACTGTGGCCGCACGTGGATCAGCACAAAGGTGCTCAGGGGTGGGGAGGAGCTCGATGTTCTCCCAGATGTGCAGGACGGTGATGTCAGGCTGAGGTAGGGAGCAGTAAAGAGCTGTCCCATCACGATCGCAGAAGTTGTATGTCCGCTCGTCTCTGAGGATGCCGCAGTGGATCAGGTAGGGGATGTCAATGAACTCAGGGGTGGCGTTGACCTTGTAGGCAGTGAGATCAAGGTGGAGGTGCTCAAACAGGGGCGTGAGCATGCTGCCGCAACGCTCAGTCAATCCCTTTCCCCCCTTGGGCAGTACTCTGGTCTTCTTTTCCACAAACATCTGAGCAAGTACGAAGCCCGGGTTGGTCTTTGGTTCGGCTTGGGGAATTCGAGCCTTGGCAGCTAAGATCTCATCACGAACCCCTGCGTAGAGCAGCTGCAACTCTCCGTTCGAGACCTTGGCAGTGGTCTCCTTGGCGAACAAGAGGTGGCTCAAGGTCTTCGCGACAATCCTCAACGTGGGGTTGCGGATTCCAGACTGGTAGGCTGAGCGCGATTTGTACTCCCCATTAGCTATGAGCTCCCAAAACTTCTGGGTTGGTGCAAACTTCTTTGGAAGTGGAGATCCTTGGGGTCGCTATCGATCTCATAGACCCCATTGAAGTCGTCCAGAGAGAGAGAGTGTGCTTCTTCCCTGAGGCGAAAAAGCTGAAGTAGGCAGTGTCAAGGCTCGGCTGCTCAGGGTCATCATAGGTGATCTCGCAGGAGGCCAAGCATTGTCGAACCAGATCAGGGTACAAAGGGTGCTCCTTGAGACAGAGCTCGCTCAAGCCCATTGCGCTAAGCATGGCATGAGCGTCTTCATCGAGGCCTAGTTTGCTGAGATCCCCTAAGTGGAGAGTACGTGTGGGAGCAATGGTCATGTCCAGAAACGCGTTGTACGCACGCGAATGCTCCTTAGTCCACGCCTCCGTCGAGTGCTCCGGGATCCTCGGGTCCGAGACGTCAATCGGAGTCTTCTCCAAGCGCGGCCAAGGGTAGGTCGCGGTCATGGGGTTTGGCGGGGGAGCTGGAGCCTGAGAGGAGGAGGCGCGAACAGCTACGGATCCCTTGATGCTGGGTTTCTTCATTCTTGGAGGCATCTGCAAGGAAAACCACCAGACAAAATCCAAGTCAAACAACATCTCAGCATCCTTAAACACATATATAGACATCAATTAAAGACGCCTCAAAAAGACCCATGAAATAGTGCCTCAAAATCGCTACCCCAACCGAGCCCTAATACCCTCGACTTCAACATGCCAACAAACCAACTTCTAGTCTAATCCTATCTTGAACAGGAGATGATGAACTCTAGATTAAACAACCTAGAATCCTTCCATTTAAGATCGATAGAAGTGAAGGGAAAGAGCTCCCTTTTTGCCGCGATTGCATGTGAGGAAAGAGAGAGTTTTTCGCGTTTTTACCTTGTTAATCGGCTGAGGCAACTCCACAGATTGATAGATCTTGAAAAGTTATTGAAATTAGCCTAAAAATCACTCAAAACGGTTGAGAATCGAAAACTTAGGGTTTTGGCCGAAAATAGGGTGAAATCGCGAATGGGAAGAAGAAGGGTCGGGGTGACAGGGTTTAAATAGAGGGACCCTTCCTTGAAATTTTTTTTTCTCGAGTTACTTACCTGGCAGGGAACAACCTCAGAGAACAGGGTCACCTTGTTCTCCTAAGTTGCCTTGTTCTCCAAATGTGGTAACTCGGGTTTTTCTTGTTTAATCCTGAAACTACTAAAAGCAAAAACAAAAACCAGTAACAATAAAAAACTAAATTATATACACACTTACCAGTGGGTTGCCTCCCACCAAGCGCTTAGTTTTAGTCATTAGCTTGACTTGGGTTGGAGGATCAAGGAGAAGAGGAATCGCCTAAGGGAATTTCTTCACCTTCTGCGATGGTTGTGTTAGCAAGATATGGCTTCAAGCGCTGACCATTCACAACAAACTCACCCCCTCTCGTGTCCAACAACACAACAGCTCTGTAGGGTCTGACTTCCTTGATGGTGAAGGGGCCAGACCACCTTGATTTCAACTTACCAGGGAACAACTTCACCCTTGAGTTGAACAGCAGAACAAGGTCGTTTGGCGCAAAATTACTGTTGATGATCCGCTTGTCATGATACGTCTTTGTTCTTTCCTTATAGTTTTTGGAGCTCTCATAGGCCAGATGCCTAATCTCCTCTAGCTCGTGGAGCTTAATGGAGCGTCTTTGTGCTGCAGTCTTGATGTCAAAGTTGAGTAACTTCAAAGCCCAAGCTGCCTTGTACTCAAGCTCCACAGGTAAGTGGCACGCTTTACCATAGACAAGGTTGTAGGGTGTGGTCCCGATAGGTGTCTTGTAGGCTGTTCTGTATGCCCAGAGAGCATCGTCCAGCTTGAGCGACCAATCCTTTCGCGTTGTGCTCACTGTCTTCTGAAGAATGCTCTTGATCTCTCTGTTTGAGACCTCGACTTGACCACTGGTCTGCGGATGGTAAGGGGTTGCTACCTTGTGCTTGACACCGTTTTTCTTCAACAAACCTTGAAAAACCTTGTTGATGAAATGAGTGCCTCCATCACTGATAACCACTCTAGGAATCCCAAATCTTGGAAAGATAATGGTTTTAAACATATTTACTACCACCCTAGCATCGTTTGTGGGGCTGGCCAGCGCCTCAACCCACTTTGACACATAGTCCACCGCGACCAAAATATACTCGTTTTTGAATAACTTAAGAAAGGGTCCCATGAAGTCTATTCCCCAACAGTCAAAGACCTCGATCTCCAAGATGAAATTCTGAGGCATCTCGTTCCTCCTACTGATGTTCCCTTGTCTTTGACATGCGTTACACCTTGAGATGAAGGCATGAGCATCCCTAAACATCGTTGGCCACCAAAAGCCAGCTTGAAGTACCTTCGAAACTGTCTTGAAGGTCGCAAAGTGCCCAGCATAGGAAGAACCATGGCAATGATGTAGTATCCCTGGTATCTCTGCTTCAGCTACACATCTCCTGAACACTCCATCTTTGCAATGTCGATATAGGTATGGCTCATCCCAAAAGTAATGGCGAACATCTCTCAAGAACTTCCTTTTTTTATTACCAGAAAACTCCAATGGCTCTTTCTCAGCAGCTAAGTAATTCACAATCTCAGCGAACCAGGGCAGATTTGGGTACCTCTTCTTGATCGCTGCCACGAACTGTTCTGGGTCGGGGGAACAAGCATTGGAGAGCAGGGCCTCCCTTGACCCGTTTAGGTTGATCGAGTACACGTGTTCCACAGGGTGACCTTCATCGAGAGCAGTCTGTTCCTCGATTTTCATTCTGGACAAGTGATCTGCAACACCATTCTCAATGCCTTTCTTGTCCTTGATCTCCAGATCAAACTCCTGGAGCAATAAGATCCACCTAAGCAAACGTGGTTTGGCATCTTTCTTCGTCAACAAGTACCTCAAGGCTGCGTGATCAGTGTGTACTATCACCATTGAGCCAACCAAATAGGATCTGAATTTCTCAAAGGCAAAGACAATCGCCAAGAGTTCCTTCTCAGTGGTTGCATAGCAACGTTGTGCTTCATCCATGGTCCTGCTCGCATAATAGATCACATGCAGCTTCTTATCTTTTCTCTGACCTAACACTGCTCCCACTGCAAAGTCACTGGCGTCCGTCATGATTTCAAAGGGAAGGTCCCAGTCTGGTGGTTGCACAATCGGAGCGCTGATCAGAGCACCCTTGATCGTATGAAACGCGGTCAAGCAGTCGGTGTCAAAGTCGAACTTGGTCTCCTTGCAGAGCAACCTTGTGAGTGGTCTCGCGATTTTGGAGAAATCCTTGATGAATCTCCTGTAGAAACCAGCGTGCCCCAGGAAACTTCTGATACCCTTGACTGAGTTGGGTGGCTGTAAGCTCATCATCACCTCGATCTTTGCCTTATCCACCTCGATCCCCTTTTCAGAGATCTTGTGACCAAGCACTATCCCATCTTTCACCATGAAATGGCATTTCTCCCAATTCAGCACTAAGTGTTTCTCTTCACATCGCTGCAATACCCTGCACAGGTTTGACAAACACACAGAAAACGAGCTCCCATAGACACTAAAATCATCCATAAATACTTCCATAATATCCTCAATTAAGTCAGTAAAAATGGACATCATACAACGTTGAAACGTTGCTGGAGCGTTACACAAACCAAAGGGCATGCGCCTGTAGGCGAATGTACCATAAGGGCAAGTGAACGTCGTCTTCTCCTGATCATCTGGATGGATGGGGATCTGAAAGAAACCTGAATAACCATCTAAAAAGCAGTAGTACAGGATGGTTAGCCAATCTCTCAAGCATTTGATCAATGAATGGAAGTGGGAAATGATCCTTGCGAGTTGCAGCATTTAATTTCCGAAAATCAATGCACATGCGATGTCCAGTGACAGTCCTAGTAGGTATCAACTCGTTTTTATCATTTGTTATCACAGTGATTCCACCTTTCTTAGGAACTACATGAACATGGCTAACCCATTTGCTATCAGAGATCGCATAGATCACTCCAGCCTCTAGAAGTTTCATTATCTCCTTCTTTACAACATCTTTTAGATTTGGATTTAACCTCCTCTGATGTTCAATAGAAGTCATCGATTCATCTTCTAGATGTATCCTATGCATGCATAAATCAGGTGAAATTCCAGGAATATCATCTAGTGAATATCCTAATGCCTTTCGATATTTTCTAAGTTCACACAAGAGCAAGGCAATTTCCACATTGTTCAGTTCAGAGTTCACAATGACAGGATATGTGGAGTTTGGACCTAGGAATGCATACCTGAGTCCCGTGGGTAGGGACTTGAGTTCGACTTTCGGAGCCTTGAGCTCGCTCCACGGGTCCTTGAGCTGGTCGATCGGAACGGTCGCTCCTGCTGGTTTGGCTTGTTCTCCTTCGCTTAAGCTCAGATAGGCGACCATCCTCTCCATGCTCTTGCAGGAGTCCATCATCTTTGCATACCCAGCAGCGTCTATGTTCGAGATGCTCTGCTCAGCTTCAGCCTTGATCAGTGCGATTTCAAGTGAATCATCGGCTAGAATTTCCTCAATCATTCCTTGTTGAGGTTCCAGCACATCATTGTCATCATCCACAGTGAAAGTCTGCCCATCCAGCATTGGTCTCTTGAGCAGTTTATCCATCTCAAACTTCATCAAGATATCTCCTAGTTGGAGATCAATCCTCCCATTTCTCACGTCGATAATTGCACCAGCTGTGCAAAGGAAAGGACGTCCCAGAATGAGTGGATCTTTGGGTTCTTCATCAAGCTCTAGAACCACAAAATCGGCTGGGATCATAGTGTTGCCGATTTGGACATTGAGATCTTCGAGAACACCCACTGGCAGCTTGATCGATCTGTCAGCGAATACCAAAGAGATCCTGGTCTGCTTGAACTTGGTAAACCCCAGGCGCTTAGCAACAGAGTAGGCATAAGGTTGACACTGGAGCCGAGATCACATAGAGAGCAAGCGAAAGTAGTCTCCCCAATCTTGACCGAGAGAACAAACTTGCCCGGATCACTCAGTTTCTTGATCACCTTGTTCTGCAGCACAACACTGCATTCCTTAGAAACCAACATCACTTCGCTGTCCCCTGATACCTTTCCTGAGATCAACCCCTTCATCAGACTTCGCATTGAGGGCATCATCTGGATCGCATCAAGCAGAGGGAGTTTGATCGTCAACTCTTCAAGCATCTTCGAACACTTCATCTCCTCACGGTCCTTACGAGATTTCTTAGCTGGAACGGGATAGGGCACCTTAGGGATGTAGACTCGAGCAGGAGGAGTCGCGGCAGGTGTGACATCCTCTACGGGAACAACCTCTGGGGGTTGTTCTCTCTCTTGTTCTCCAACCGGAACACCCTCTGTAGGTTGTTCTGTCTCTTTCTGCTTTCCTTTTTCAGCTGCAGTAAATCTCCTAGGTACTGGTTCCGTGAGTTGCTTTCCACTTCTCAGCTCAACTGCATTACAGTCCCTGGGGTTCTTATCAGTTTTTCCAGGAAGTGTCCCTTGCTGCCTCTTGACACTTTCAGCTGTTTGAGCTAGCTGTATATCGATCTGCCTCATGTGGCTGCTCACAGTGTCATACTTAGTATTCAGCTTAGTGAACATGTTGTCCATTCTATTGTTGATCTCTGTGGTAGCCTGGTTCAACGCCTTGACCTGAACCTGTTGGCTCTGGAGCAGCTGATGCATCATGTTCCCTAAGACCTTGAGCTCGTCCCGCTGTCTGCTTGACACTGCTGGAGCAGTCTGCTGATTGCTCTGCTACTTCTGCTGGTTCTGGTGTTGATCCTGGTTCTTGAAACGGTTCTGAGACTGACTGAAGACGAAGGTCTTTCCCTGAAAATTCTGCGGAAACCCTCTTTGTTGAGCAGCACCTTGAGCTTGATTGTTCTGGGCTTGATCCCCAGGGTTCTCTACGTTGTTGCTCCGGTAGGAGAGCAGGTTGGGGTTGTTCCTGTTGTTTGAGTAGTAGTTCATGTTCTGAACATACCCTTGACCGTTGATGTAGAGTACTTCCTGGTGATCATCTCCTTTCTGTCCATCTCTTGCGGCCTGGTCCTTAGCTATCTGCTCAGGTGTAGCTTCCTCCATATACAAGACTTGATCTTCGTTGCTCTTGAGGAGCAGATCAACCTTGGCAGTGAGTTCATCTTTCCATTGAGCATCAATGCTGTTGACTTTCTTGGAGCGATCAGTCTCTGGGTTTTTGTTGGCTGAGCTAGCAGCCATGTTCTCTATCAGCTCAAACGCTCCTTCAGTTGTTTGAGTCATGAAATCTCCCTTACTTGCAGAGTTCAAGGCATTGCGAACTCCCAATCCACACCATCATAGAAAATCCCTAGAATGTAGTCCTGATCAAACCCGTGATGAGGGCACTCTCTGAGTATGTCATTGAATCGCTCCCATGCTTCATTAAAGGGTTCGTTGGAGTGTTGCTTGAAGGAGGAGATCTTGTTCCTGAGAGCAGCCGTTTTTGCCTTGGTGTAGAAGTGACTCAAGAAGGCGGCTCGAACCTGCTCCCATGTAGTGAGAGAGCCAGTAGGCAGTGATATCAACCACCTTGATGTCTTGTCGGCAAGAGAGAACGGGAACAACATACACTTGACGAAGTCAGGTGAAACTCCGTTTGAGCGAGTCATAGCACATATCTCTTCAAAGGTTCGATGTGTTCCATTGGTATTTCTGCCGGGAGACCATGGAACATCTTTCTCTACACCATAGAGATCATGGAGGCCTTGATCTCGAAATCCTGCCGAACACGGGGTGGAGGAGCAATGACTGAGCGAGTGGTTGGAAAATTTCTAGGAAGATTCCTTTGTCCAATCCGAGCTGGTTACTCCTGTTGCTGCTGCTGTTGAGCAGCCGCTTGTTGAGCTTGCAAGGCCTGTTGCATCTGCTGCATCTGCTGTTGCATCAGGGCCATTGCAGCTGTGAGATCATGCTCATTGTTGTGATCGCCCATGTTGGCGTGAGTAGGTCGTGATTGAGTTTGGTTGTTCCTTTCTAATCTTGCGAGTTCTTGATTGTTGAGGGTGATTAATGGACTTGAGGTGTTTCTTCGAGTATTTCTACTTGACATACACCTGGAACATCACCTGAAACAAGAAAATATAGCAAGTTAGATGTTATAGACAAAGTATAAAACCAAGAAAATATAGGTAAAAGCTGATCCCCGTCGCAACGGCGCCAAAACTTGATACACTAAAAATCAAATCTTGCTACTGTCAAGTTAACAGTTGTAGTTGTAGTACTTGAGATTCAATTCCAGAGGACTGTTTTACACTATATCTTAAGAGTTTTGATTTGTTAGCTAAAACTTTCAGATTTAACAGAGAACAAGGTAAAAATAGCAGAGATCAAGGTACGGTTTGAGCTGTTTTAATTTGGTGAAAAGCTAGCTTAGGGCGATTAAACGGGTGTTAGATATCATCAAGCCACACAATTATTCAAGTTCGAATTAAGAACAAGCCTAGAACATAGATCAATGGCTAGAACAGCCCACAGTCGTGGTGCTTGTTCCTTTCAGAGAACAGCCCCATAGACTAAACTATCGCTTGTTCCGAATCTGTCTATGAACAGTAACGATCAGGCCTACTCAGTTCATATTACACCCTAATATCTACTTTCGCTGATTAGGGATATAATACTTATTCTAAACAGATCAGACAATCTATAACACGGTTAATGAATAGATGAAACCCTAAATCTAGCATAAGGTGATCAGATTCATGCTAGCATTAAGCTAAGTTTAGAATAAAGTCCATCAATGAACATACAACTTATTTATGTGTAGCTTGAATAAATCTAACACCCTAACACCCTAAACTAACAATATTGACTACTCAGCAATCATAGTAAATAACACAACAAGGAATACTGAATAATACTACATAAATCAAAATTAAAAACTAAAAACAGGGTTCAAGGAATCTTCTCTAATCGCGAGAACAAGGTGAAGATTTCTTTCTTCCTTACAAAGTAATGAATCCGAATGAGTTTTTGCTGAAAAATATAAGAGGAAATCGAACTGAAAAGAGTTTGCCTCTCCTAATAGTCGTGTCCTTCGTTTTACAGCTTTTTCTGGCGGCTGGAAGAATGGGGAAATAAAATTAGGGTAAATCCTAAGAGAATCTGCAGTTTCCTAAAATATCTCCGCGGGGATCAAGGCTCTGCTTGATCTCTAGGGTTGTTCTCCGGGACAGAATTCAAATTTCCCATTTTTCTTCATGTTTCCCTCCAAAGTTTCACAACCTCTTTTGTACCTGAAATATCTCAAATAGAGCTGTAAGTACCCTACAATTGCATGAGAAAGATCAATGAATCACAATCAAAGTATGTTAAAAACACACTATATCAATAATCTTTCTACATGGAAGCATGCTCTCATATTGTAACAAATTGATGTGACGAGTTTTATGGGAAAATAATTCACATTCGCACGATGTTATGCATTGAGTGCTAAGTTTGACTTAGATGACACAAAATTATTCATCTTTGAGGCTATATCTTAGTTAGAAACGAGCTAATAACAATGAAATGAACGTAACTACATATTTTGTAAAAAAATTTGGGGCATTGCTTTAAGTACAATGTATTCATGTAGATGTTTGTAAAGTGGTGTATATGTGGATAGTTGTTATCTAGTACAAGTGGACAGTTGAACATCATGTCCACGTGTATAGTAAAACATATGTGTACATGTAAATACTATTTGACAATATATATGTAAATAATTCAAACACTTTTAAGTGTGTTTAATAGATTACTAATCACGTGGGAACAAGGTTATTTAATTGTGTGATATGTATAGAAAATGGAAACAAGGTCTTACTGATTTTGTGTCATCTAAGTCAAACTGTTCAAACTTAGCTTTTATTTAATGTGAATTTTTTTCCACAAACCTCACTCAAACGACCTGTTTTAATATGAGAGCATGATTTCATGTAGAAAAACTGTTATTTTGTGTACAATTTGGATGCATACACTATGTGACGTGTAGTCAAAAAAAAATTGTATGTGAAAAGTGAAGACGCCATCAAAGTTTGTGGTGAATTTTTACACATATAAGTGGTTGGCGGTTGCTTAATCAAAATGCTAAAATAATTAATCAAATAAATCAAGGCAAACTAAAGATGGCATATCTATAACAATAAAGGAGAGTTGTCTCTCTCCATAAAGAGCCACATCACTTTTGGAGAAGGGGCAAATTATGCCACGTGTCATCATATCTTTAAGTTTCTGTAAAAAAAAATTTGGCGAGTTTGAATTACACTTGACATTTGGGCTAAACTTTAACTTACACATAGGCCCATATTAAAAAACCTAACTGACGCTTGAAGTTACAGTGGAGTCGGGGAGAGTATGAGATTTGCATTAACATCGACCTCTCTACTTCTTTTGATTTTACTAGCCAGAGTAATTGACCTCAATTATGCCTAACAATCAATTATCCCCACTAGGTCTTATTGAATGGAGATCCTTCGGTTTCTCCTTATTTGTTGTATATATAGCGAGTACCTTTTCCTACACATATGCGACTCATGCTTTTTGAATCTCTATCTCACACAATACCTAGCCACACTGAAGCTAACTGTAATGGCGTCTTACAAATCTACCTTTCCGATCTGGAGGCGGGCCGTTGTAAGGAGGTTGTAGTCACCAGACTGCTACCATTCTGTGAGGCTAGCAATTTGCAGAAGTTAGGCGAGCTAATTGGGGTAGACATGGTGTTTCTGGACAGAAGGTATTAGAAAGCTAACTTTTTGTTCTTTAAAAAAAATCCTTATTGTACGAGAACCATTTATGCTTTTTAATAGCCACACTATTTCTATTTGCAGTCAACCTACAGATTTTTAAAAGAATTTTCTTACGAGATCCTATTTCTACTTTCTAATAAACCCATTTTTTCTACTTTCTAATAGACCCATTTTTCTACTTGCAGACAACCTTGATACAAAGTACCATTGCTACACATAGATTTAATACTTTCAAGAATCTAATGGAAGGAAGAGTATACGAGCTTAGTGTCTTTTATGTTGCTAGAAGCAACAGCCACTTCACCAAGCTGAGTTTAAGCACTTATGACTTCATAACCTGTCCAAAAACCTGTTTTTAAATTGAGTGGTATTCTAAAAATTTGATGTTGATTATAATCCATTAATACTGTGATACAACGTCAACCCCTTCAAACAAGGGTTTTTAAATGTCTCCTTTTACGTCTGATTGTCCAAAAAGTGTTGCAGTGTTGCAGTTTGTCAATAAATATTAAATTATAATTCTCTGCTTTTAATATGCGACTAATTTCTTTAAATCATGTTACCTGTAGGCTGTGGAGTTAATTTGCAAAGCTGAGGTGGCTGATATTGACACCACCATTAGATGTTGTTACATCTCCTATTCAAAGTGCTCGCGGAAGCTGCAACATGAGTTGACATCTTTCAGTTGCGCTGGCTGCAATGATGACAATGCAATTGGTGTGGTCATGTAATGTTGTCTTTCGTATAATTCATTTTTATGTATATAGTACAAGATTGAGTAAGAAATAATTGATTAATTTAGCACAATCTTGGCCTGCCAATTTGTAGGTTATGTGTCCAGATGGGGAGTCAGACGTTATATGGAGAAATCTCCAAACTGACCAATATCTCTGCAACTGAGCTTGAACAACCCATGGAACCTAATAAATGAAGTTTGCATTGCTGGTTCATCACTTTAATGAAAATGACAATGTTACTTTGTGAGTTGTTGTAAACTTAGGACGCATGTGGTGTATGCCAACAGCAGAGCAACCTCCCCCAATGCATTATAGATAAGGTTGGGAGGACTTCACATCCAAACACCAGTCATTCACACTTGCACATATTTACAACAGCCACCGGCTTACACCTGTCTAAATTCAAGAACCAGAAAAGCTTCCTGCGTGTAAAACTTATTGTACTACGCAACTTTTAGTACATATACATGCACTAAACTAAACTAAGCTTACATACACATGAGGGAGTGATTACCACCATGGTTATGTGATGCATGGAGCTGTAACAATATCTTTAGACCCTAATCAAGTGGATAAAAACAGTAGTGCAGCTAACACATACGGGCCTGATTCTGCGCCAACTGTTGAAGGTCGTCTAGCCAGCTCAAATCCACAACCTTCGGAAATGCTTCTGTCGTAACCTCCACCAACACTATTACTGCTGATGAGTACGGACGGACCCAGTTCAAAGAAACCTTGCAAAGACTGATCATTCCAACAATGAAGATTGGGAGCATCTGGATTCAGGAATACTGTCGAAACTACTTTATAACAAAATTTAATTTTCCAAAATTAATAGATTTTATTTTTTTATTTTGATAATTTTAGTTTAAATAATTTAATTTTAGTGTATTTAAAAACTATATAATTATATTATATGTACTTATATTAAATATGAAATTATGTATTACTTTTGTTTTTTAAACTATTTTAACCTGTTTGTTTTAAAATTTAATAAAATTTCTATATAATTGTGTGATATATACTTATTCAATTAATTTTAAATTATAAAACTTATTTTATTTCAATTCATTAACTAACATTTTATTTGTATAAAACTTATTTGATATCAATTTAAACCAAATATAATCTTGAATTAATAATTATATTATCTTAAGAATAAAAATAATATACAAATAATCTAATAAGAAAGCTTTATAAGTTTAAACGAATGTAATTTTTTTATGAAAAATATTAATAAAATAAGCTATTAATTTAATTCATTTTGTCTTAATAAAATTATTTGCAGTATCTAAACCCGCAAAAATAGTTATATTTATTTTTTGAATTTGTTTTATAAATGAATTGAGTGTATTTGCCAAATTATTAAAAACAAATAAAAAAAAGAATATTAAAAATGTAGAACCTAATGTTTTATAGTGTTTAAATACAATATAAATTATTGTGTTGTTTGGAAACACATAATAATAGTATAAGGAGAGAATATTAATTCACTCTTAGTTAGAGTTGGTTTAACTATATAATAGAATAGTATATTTAATTTATGGAGAATATTAATTCACTCTTAGTTAGAGTTGGTTTGTCAAGTCCATGGAAGAATTATGTTTTAATAAAAGAGATTTCAGTATATGTATTGACGGATGTATAATCATGTTAATTTTAAAATAATTCATAATAGTCATCTCATTAAGATTAATTAGTTAACGAGACCTGAATAAACTCTTAGGAGCTCATGATATCAGCCCATATTATGCTATTAACTGGGTAGAATATGTTGCTTTTGTTTTCTTTGAACATCATATTAAGTTGCTGGATCTTATCCTTTTGAGCTGCGTGTGCATGTTTAATGGACTGCACAAATCCAGTTCACACGAAAGATCCAAGAGTTGGGTTCGATGAACGTCATGGCATAGCTTCAATACATAAATCAACGTTGCAAAATGACTATATATTAGGTCACATTTGCGAGTAAAGTTCTGCATGCGTTGTGCTTACATTTTGAAGCCAAAATGACACACATCAACCGAATCATTACATCCCGCGCGTAGCGCGGGCATACCACTAGTATGACAATATATGCACATATGTTTTAATGTGTTATTCATATCTAATTATTTTTAACATTTGATTTTAATTCATTTTTATCTTTTTGGATTCATTTAGATGGTGCATATATGTCTTCAAATGCCTTAACATGGGTTGGAGTGCACAATTGGTAAATTTGAGCCAAAGTTAAAGAAAAATGTTTACTTTGAAAGTATGGAAGCGTAAATGAAAGCAATCAAAAGTTAAAAGACCATTTTTGCAATTAAGAGGAATGACTGAAATGAATAATTAAGAAATTATGGGGTTTATTCGAGTAGACCTTTTCATAATTAAAAATATAGTATTAAAATAAAATTATATAAAAACTAATGGATCAAATGTGAGAAAATGCAAAAAGTATTCATTGATATTTTGAGATTCTCCCGGTGGAGCTGCAACGACGAGAGGCAAAGTCACAACGCCGGAAAGATGTGTTGGAGTTTAAAAGGACGATGTTTTCGATGAACCAAAGACAAAAGCTTTGTTTTCAACTTCAAGGAGTATGTAGTGCGGAGATTGGAAACACCTGAGATGCATGGCAGAGCTCGACTGAAACAGTAGAAACGCGAGTGGAGGAGATGACGAAGAAGATTACAGTGGATTTTGTGGTTCGACAGAGTAAATTGTAGTGGATTTGGGGTATTTTGTTTTTATTGGATTTATGTATCTTCTTTTTCCTACTTTCACTCTCCTATTTTGAATAAAAATTTATTTTTTATTTTTATTTTTTAAATATAAAATATTTTTTTGTCAACATCCATAAAAAAACAGAACCCCACTCTCATTAGCGACTATAGAGATTAGTTGGGTACAACAATGTATAACCTCAAAAAACTACAATATTAGCTGAATGTGACCCATGTTGTAATAAAAATGACCATGAATGTAACTCTTCAGAAAACAATTTAAGACCAAGTACAATGGAAATGAGCATTCATAATGTATTATGCATATCTTGAAAGGACCTATTGAAGTATGTTTTAGTGTATATACTGATTTAAGTTGGTTATACTCAAGTTTCTTTTGTTGGTTAACTAATATGAAAACATATGTATCTATTCAAAGGTGGCCCAGAGGGGAAGCTATGGGAGCTTAGGCTTCTAGTCTTCATTGATTTACGTAAATTATTGGTCTTCAATATTTAAAGATTCTTTAGTATCTTAGTAGTTTTCATTGATTTTACGTAAATTATTGGCCCTGGATATTTAATGATTCTTAAGTACCTTAGTAGTTAATAAAGCCAAAGTAGAAACATAAGTACAAATTTCGATTTTCTGCACTACCATTTCTCCTAATACATATTTTCTTAAATATCTCAGTTATTAAAGGTGAATGATTTAGAATTTCACCATAATAATAGGTCTTGTTTTCTCTTAGGGAAATTGCACTGTATAGCCTTCAAATAAATTATAATTCACTTTATGACCAATTACCCTAATTTACCGATATACAATATATCTTTAATATAATAATGTTATTTTGCTCTTGTATCTAACCGACAAAACCTTCGCGAGAAAAAAAAACATTCACTAATAATTATTAACATATCGTGGCTTATTTTTATTCACATATATATTATCATATTTTGGAATGATTTCTTCTCACGAGATCTTCTCAAAGACAACCATCTGTGATAAAGAAGAAGCAACGACGAAGACGTAGACAGTGAGACAGATACAACCACTCTTTCATTTCTTTTTCTTCTTCTCTTATTGATTGTCTCAATCATGCTTCTGCTTTAAGACTCTGTTTATGTTTTTGAATCTTGCAAATGAAATTGAAGCTATCACATCAACGTTAATCCGTGTTGGTATACATATCCAGTTGTGAAGACGATGGGGTGGAGATGAAGACGATGGCTCGCCATCTCTATGTGGTGGTGAAGAATAATGATAGTGATCATGTGTATCGGCATGTCTGAAGAAGAGGAAGAAGATCGATTCGTCGTCTATTCTATATTTCGTGAAAAAAAATATAGTATAGGATACCATACTGATTCAGATATAGTCTTCTATTCTTTAAATATTTCTATGTTATTCCTTGAAATATAACAACTTATCATACCTTCAAATTTGATACTTCTTTTCTTTGTTATTTTTGTGATTGATTGTAATATGAAATTCATTTTTTAATATTAGACAAATGTTTGAATCGTGTATAGTTCTTGGATATTTTTTCATCAATAAAAAACTCTTATTTCTTCTCATACTATTTTACATTTGATGTCCAAATTTATTAAATAGCATATGTAAATGAAATAAATCTTATATCTTGTATTATTTGTAGATGTCTATACTATTTTCTTGCATATTGCAAAGCAACGTCATTGAGATCGTCCGTAGTTGTTCTTCCTCCTATATAAATAATCTAAGTTCTATCAGAGATTGGTCTTATTTGTTACTATACTATTTTATCATGTTTCATTCTATTTGATGATTAATAAAGATTGTTATATTTTGTTTAAAAATATAGTTTGTAATTTTCTTAAGTTCTAACTATCGTTACATGGTTTTTAACATGTAATAACTGTACTGTGATTTATATTGTATAGTTTAATATTACTTAATATTATGTATCTTTTTAGTTTTTGATATTTGGGTTTAGGGTTTATCTTTGGGTTAGGGTTTAGTAGTTAGTGTTTAGGGTTTAGTATTTAGAATGTGAATGGAGGGGGGGGGTGGAGGTATGGTTGGGGTTATTATGCAATCATAGACATTTCACAATTTTACCAATATGTAGTAGTATAGAAATATAACACAATATATATTATGTTTTGTTGTTTGTTATTCCAACTTTAACATCAACGTTATTACAAATACCAGTTGTTTCATCATCGTCATTATCTTTTCCAGAAAATTTGATTATTTGACAAATGCGTTCTTACTACTTTATAGTTCAAGTCTATTCTATAATTCATATTTATATACTATAGTTTATTATTACAAAATGTTAAATACTATTTTCAACTTTTAATATTTGGGTTTAAAGTTTATATTTGATTTTAGGGCTTAGTGATTAGGATTTAAGGTTTAATATTACGAGGGTGGGTGTTGAAGTTGGAGGGTAGGGTTTATGATTTAAGGCAAATTAATTTGCATATTTTTTTTGATAATTCATTAATTTGTACTATACTATATATCATATTTTAATTTATTTATATTTTGGTTTGTACTATACTATATATCATTGTTTAGAAATGTGGTAAATAATTATGTGACGTTGATTCCTTGTATGATTTGATAGAATATAATATTGCTTTACTCCTAACCATACCTCCAAACGTCAACGTCATCCCTTCATTCTCTTTATCACCGGTTACTTGGCAAAGTGAAGGGTATAACCGGATGGAAATTGTGTTAAATGTTAATTTTCTCATTATATCAAAATCAGCGCCATTCACTGAATTTTTTCTTCTCATTTGTGTTATTAAGCAAATTCACCCTTTCTTTTATTACTTCCCGTCCAAATATATTCAGCACCAACATTATATTAACTTGTATATAAAGTTCACTGTAATGAACACTTAGTGTAATGAGGAATATCTTGTAACAAAATTTTTTTATCTCCTTTCTCCAAACTCATGAATCGTAGTAGAAGATGAAGAGTGGAACAAAGAAACAATAATAATGTCAATAAAAACTAGGGTCTCTGAAGATCATTTTGTCGTAGCACTGATCTCGAAGGAAAATCTGCAATATTGATTTTTTGAAGATGATAGTGTTAATGGCATATATCATAACTAAAATTCAATTTACAATATTTACAAAGACACTAATACAAACTAATTGGTATCAGATGGCCTTATTTTTAGGATTAATATTAGGCGTAATGGGTTTTAATAATAGGAGAAGAATTCATATTGGAGCAAAAATGTATTTGAAAATAAATCACGAATACTCATACTCATTAGGAATAAGAAGTTTTCGACCAGGCACACGTACATGCTTGTGTAATAATTTATGTTCTATAGTTTATATAACTTTGATATTGTAATTTTGATATATTAATTTCAATGAAATTTGTAATCATAGAAATAACAAATAGCAGTATTCTAGAAATTGGCTTAGGGGATGTTTAAACAATAAATTAATTATCAGTTAAACGATATTTTTACAAGGATTTTTAGGCGATAAACATGTTAGCTAAACATATTTTTACAAGATTTTTTTTTTAAATTATGCAGTACCTAAGCATTCGTATAGACATCAATCCAACATAAGTTACATAAATGGTGTTTAACGTTTTCATGATTATAGACAAAAAATGTGGATGATTGGTTGAGCTGTTAATGTAAAACTTTAGTTTTAGAATAGGGGTTGTAGGTGTGTTGACTTTAGCTGTAAATTTATTGATGTAAATTTTTAGTAGAGATTATTGCTGTAATTATGATGATTGTAGCTGTAAATTATTGGCTGCAATTTTATAAAATAAAACATGATTGACAATAAATCAGAAAAACTGTAGATGTAATTTTTGATTATAATATTTTAATGCAAAATATAAAGAACTTTTATGTTATTAAAAACTCCAAAATTTAATAGTTTATAATAAAAATCATCTACTAATAATAAAATCTACTATTTTAATAATAATAATTTCTACCTACAAAAATTCCATAAATTCATTGTAATCTCATCTCGAAAGCCTTCCATGTAACTAATAATTTCTAAAACAATTAAGTTTATCTAGTAAATACGAATGATTTTTTTTTCTTTAAAGTTTCTAGAGCCTAAATAACAGGGATGAAACATTTTAGACTAAAGCAAACAGAAACAATAAATTTTCACTTTTTTTACTGTAACTTTAAAAAAGAAAGCTACATTTTGATTGATAAAATTTTGCTTTAATTTTAAATTTTAAAATTAAAACTACACTATGATTGGTTAGATATTTTGCTTTAAAAGTAAATAAAGCTAAACAACCAAATTAAAGTCCAACCAATCACCCACAATTTCTTGTAAACCCTTGTTATAGTATCTCGTAAGTGCTTGTCCTAGTAACTAGATTATGTACAATGTTTCTAAACATTTTCATTTCTATCTTTTTGTACTACACATTATATTCTGTTTCTCGTAAGAATCTGACACTTATTTTTTTTATGTTCTAAACTATTTTTTATTAAAGTTTAATATTTTAGTTAATCAATTAAGAATATCTAGAATTAGATAGTTACAAGAAAAATATATTTTATGTTCTCTCATAATAATTCAATATTTATTTCATTTTGGCATTCTTCAATCCATTAAACAATTTAACCAAAATTAGTTGTTTGCAATTCCCTAAATAATTTTTATTTCTTGCTTTTAAAAATTAATTTCTGGCCAATCATAGTTTTAAAAAAGTAAATTTCCTAATTTTTAGGAAAATAGTTTTTTGGTTGTTTTACTATCTTATACTTAAAAACTAAAATTCACATTCTACTGATTTTTCTTCTGCGCAACATTTATTTTTATCTTTCTAAAAATATTTAGAAAAAATTATCGAAGATATAAGATATTAATTTTAAATGTATAACTAAAAATCTCAAAATAATAATATTTTTTAAAAATCAAGTATTGAAATTTTTATAAATAAAATAATTTATAATAATTAATTATTATTTTAAATTATATAAACTATATAAATTTAATTAAATTTTTTAGTTATAAATTTACACATTGTTATCATATTTTAAACATATATATTTAGATTGTTTGACAATTTTATATATTAATTGTGTATTTTGAAATTAAATGTATTTTAAAATTTAGTTAATAGTTAAATTTTTTTCCGTGTTATTTTTATTTTTTAAATAATTAAATATATATTTTTTAGTGAGAATAATATTTTATTATTATTTATAAATCATTTTAGTTTGAGAAGCCGAAACTAAAATCTAAAGTTATCATTCAAGTTTTTACAAAAAAAACTAAAATGTATGAAAAAATAAAAAATCAAAATCTAAGATTTAAAACTTAGAATCTAAAAACCAAATAAACATATCATCATAAAAAGGTGATTATCAATCATCTTTTACCAAAAAAAAATAAATCATCGATTTTTTGTTCCTTTTTGCGTTCTTGTAAAAGATCGAAACGGCGTCGTCGGCATTCGAGAGTGTAGAAAATATCAAATTGAACAGAACTCCTTTACCCTTTGTCCCCCAATTCACATCGATCTAGGGTTTCGTATTTCGCTCTTCCTCGAGGAATCGATCTTGTGCGAATACAGGTTTTTCGATTAGTCGATTTCTGAAATTCCTTCGTTGCTTCAGAACAAGAACTTGAATCTCTACCAAATTTTCTCAAAAGCTGTGATTTTTTTCATCGCGCGCTCTCGATAGTTCATCTAAATTAGGGTATTAACTCGAATCGCGGCTCTGATTCTTTTGAATTTGTAGATTCGCAAGTTATGGGTTTAGATTGCCAATTGAGATTTCTTTTAAAGTTGGATCCTTTGTGGGTATTTTCCTCAATCTAGAGATTGATCATAACTACACATGGAGGTACTGTGAAAGTATTGATCTTTATTTTGTGGCCAAGGTGGTTAAGCAATGGGGAAGAGGAAGTCAAGGGCAAAGCCTGCTACAACGAAGCGAATGGACAAGCTTGACACTGTCTTTAGCTGTCCTTTTTGCAATCACGACTCCAGTGTCGAATGCCAAATGTAAGATTTGTCTTCAATGAATCTTATGAATAAGTGGTGAATTTCTCATTTGTTTTTGTTTCTTTCAGTAATATGAAGGAGATGATTGGTATTGCAACTTGTAGAATCTGTGAAGAAAGCTTTAGCACTACTATCACAGGTTTCGAATCTTTATGTCTATATAGAATCAGGTTTTTTTTTTTTTGGGTTTACATAGTCTCTGATCAATTATTTTGGGTTCTGTTTTCTTGCAGCTTTGAGTGAAGCTATAGACATGTAAGTACAACATCTTATTCGAGTTCTTGTTCTTCTTATTTTTTTTCCTAAGCCTGTCAGTAATGAGTGCAGCTATAGTGAATGGATCGATGAGTGTGAGAGGGTCAATACTGTGGAAGATAATGTTGAGCAAGAAGAAGAAGTTGAAGAAGAAGTATATGAAGAAGAAGAAGAGGAAGAACTTGATGATGGTGAAGATGAAGATGAACGTGTGCCTGTCAAAAGGAAGTTTAACTACCGAGACGATTAATTTTTATAGAAAACCATGCAAGTACTTGTAGACATTGCGCCCTTATGTTGTAATGTCTACTGATACTCGTTCTTGTTATCTATCACCTTCTCTTTTACATTTGATGAATTAGTAATCTCGGCTCTGTAAGAAGAAGATGAAGCTAACCAAGTTTAGAACGGTGAAAGCATGTAATAGTAATCCAACTGCGACTCATTCAATTGGTTTTAGTCATACTATGAATCTAGTTGTCAAACCCTAAAAACTCGTGGATGCACATGTGATCGATGTCAAGTTTACTAGCATCGATCCGAACTCATCTTAGGTGCATGTAATCCATTGCCGGAGTTTCGGAATGCTTGCATAAGAGTTATGTTGTCGGTGGTCAAGCATCGGACCACTCTTTACATTTGTCGACTCCTGCCAAAATGACATACAGGGTACACTAATGGATTATTTTTTCTCTTCTAATAATTGGTTTTAGGGCGAGAAAGTCTTTGCAACAAGTATCTTGGTGATGTAAACTCCCCTCTCTTTAGATGATCAAGGCCGCCAACATTATCCTCCCATCTATCGTTTAAAACGTACCTCGCACCTAGCTAAGAGTATCCCTTTAAAAATATCCTCATGAGGCATCACACGATTATAAAACCTGAGTAATAAATTAGCACGTTCCTATAATTAAAACTAAGGTATGAATGCGACTCTCACTATAAATTGTAATACACAAATAGTCTTTATTAGCTTTATCTGAACTTTTTTTCAATTGCCCGGACAGACGTTTAACCTCTTAATCTGAGCTGTCGAAAATCCTTCACTATTCCCATAGCAAAAGCATAGTGTCAATATTTTTTCTTTGGGATTTGCAGAATAAGAGGTTATGGTGGATGGCGTATCTGACTTCACATCAATCGTTACATGTCACTGACCAAATTCGTAAGACTCCTTACATAATCTAATTCTGGCTCCAAATCTACACTAGGCTCAAGTAAGAAGTATACGAGCAGAAAATCTCCTTTAGTCTAGTATACAAAACTCGCTTCTCTCACTCGTGAGTACAACAGATAGTACACACGAAGTGCAGACACACCAAGAGGATATCACATTTCTCCCCTATGTGCCGAACTAATAGTTCCTATTGATAGGCGCAGGAATAATTAGTCTGACGTCGCCCCTCTACGGATTTCATTTCTTTGCATGAATAAAATGCTAGGCTTTACTCGTGGGTGCGCGTATAGCACACTTTGCAATAAACAAATGGAGAATATATAGTGGCCTCACTTCACCTGCTGCAAGAACGTCCTATACCTCTGAACACCTCTATGTAGTGTTTCGTGAGCTGACTCATGCACCCTCATTAGTGCTCCACTTCTTCTTAACGAACGTGATTACGTATACGTGTTCAAGTTTGTTCGCCTCTTGCTTTGTCAAGAGGATTGATGCACGATTTTTTATTTATAATACTTATATAGCATTTGATCTTATAGATTATTCTGGGATAAAGAATAGATCATATGAAATTAGAAAAGTTTTTGTCCCTATAACAAATTTGAGATACCGGCACCAGATAATCCGGTGGATTCACTTCATGTTTTTTGAAATATTTAAAATCATCTCTTTTTATTGTAAATAGCGGATTGAAATTAAATGCCAATTCTTGGTCATTATTTATTTGCGGTTTTTGGCAGCTCATACACAAACATAATTCTAGATTGCTGAACTTAGTTTAAAGTCCCTATTATTATTGTTTGAAAATTTTCTGGAAAGAGCGGGAGAAGCACTGTGAAGAATGGTAAAATACAAGCAAACTCACACATAAAACATATATTTAATCATAATACATGTATCTTTGAAGAAGGATAAAAATCTAGTTTATTCTATTATAGTCAATTGTTGTAAATATAGCGATTTCCTCGACAAAGGAAGGTCAATTTATATGTTCAAATTGAACTTAGTTAAATATAGAGGAGATTAGTTTGTGTACAAAATTTTAAAAATTTTGCTATCTATGTTGTAAATAGGATTATATCTTTCTTATTAATCATTGATGCCAACATATTTATACATTAATAGTAATTGAGGATATTCATATAACATCAGCTTTTCTCTTAGTGGTTTATCCTTTCAAGAACAATTTCTAAGCACAGAGTGTATAGGAATTAAAATAGGATGGAAATGGATGAATTTCCTATACTTAGTATATTTAGTAACTCATGTCCAAAACGTGCCTTCCTCAATAATAGTAATGCTCGTGTAATCGGACATTAAACCAGTGGTTCGGGTGATTGTTAGACTAACATTATAACTGGAAAATTCTTCTAGGGAGATATATCATTACAGTTGCTTCCTTCGGATTCTGTTTGAGCTCCTAAAATTTTTTGAAAAACTTTAATTTATAGATAGTAATAAAACTCAATCAATCAATAGAAAAACTAGGCTACATTCTAGCGTAAAGACACCAAACACACCTCTTTCCACACTGTCACGGTTAAAAATGGTGAACAGACTGTCCCAGCGAAGATGGTAAATGAACACACACACGAGGTGACAATTGGGTTACAGAATGATAAAAATATCGACAATTCAGATTGAAGAGTTATGGCACCACTAGATGATAGGACTTGAGTATACAGGCCTACTCTCTCACATCTCCACCTCTCTGGTCTGTCTGATAAACTCCATTGCCTCGGTATAGTTACGACGATCTGATTGAGGTTTTCTGCGCTCTATGTGTTCTAAGAGCATAATGTTTTTGGAGGTCGACTTTGTAGTGTCGACAAGATGTTACTGCTTATTGGAGAATATGGATGATTACTTGATGCTTTTTGGGGAGCATTTTGGAGTGGACGAATCCGTAGCTGATCATTGAAGAGAGTCAAAGTACGAGATTAACATCGATCGACGATACAAGCGTAGGCGTCGACCGATGCTACATGACCAAGATCGAGTCGATGTTGTACATCTGCCATCGATTCGATTGGTCAGTTCGCAGACAATCTGACTTTCAAGGCTAAGTTAGAGACATGACCACAAGATTACATGATTACCTTGGACGAGTTTTGACCTAGCTAATTTTTTTTATGAATTTAGGGTTTTATAATTATACTTTTGTATTGGCGCACCATGCTAAAGTGTGCTGTTTTTGTGCTGTTTTGTGGCTAGTTTTTGCTAGTGCAATTCTAAGTGTGTTTTGAAACCCAAGTATATTATCTATGCATTTTATTCAGATATTATTCTTACTTTAATTATTGTCTGAGTATTGGTCACTTAGGTTTAGGGTTTATCAATGAGTATCGATGGATTAGGCACAATAGAATGTTAAGGGTCATTATTAGATCTATTAATAGAATTGTGTTTATTGCTTGTGTTCTAGAGTAGCTAACTGAGAACCCCGATGATAGGATAGTTAGGGCGCAAGCGAGAGCATGGTCTACTATCAAACTATTCTGTTGAGCTAGGTTGCTAGAAACAAAGCGAGAGCTGATTTAGTCAATCTAATGAACTTAATCGTAATTAAATCATAATGCTTGACTCAAAAGAAACCATCGATCGACGGCAGGGATCTATTGTCATCATCGATGGTCATGTGCGTGTCACAAGCAAGTAGGCTGAGACATTGGACTTGGTCAATGATTAGGCGGCGCACATGCGAGAGTTGGTGTCTTTTTACATTACATTTTCGAGTTGCATGATTTAAATACCTTTAACGTCTAGTCCCATCTATAATCCACTTGCCCTGAAATCCTAAAATCCTAGCAAATTTCCCATATTTGCATTACCTAGCATTATATCCATATTTGCACTTAAACCATAGCATAATTGTTCCATATTTGATTAGACTACATTTCCATATTTGCATTAATTAACATAATGTTCATATTGCTAATATACCTCTATGATAAGAAATATGGTATAGGTTACCGTAGCTTAAGCCTTTAGAAATAAGAAATCCATTGTGTGTCATTGTAATCTGTGATTCAATCCCTATGTACTCACACCTGATCTCTCTTTTGACAAAGAGTATTATTGTATTGTGTGTTATGATTAAGGGTTTAATTTGAAGTTGGTTTGTTCTAGGAATATATTACGCGCCTAATTAAAACATAAAAACACACTCACGTCAAATTTGGCGTTGGTTGCCGGGGAACAGTGGTGCATCGCCATTATGATTTATTGTGTGTCTAGGAACTTTAAGGTCTAGTTTTGTTTACTTTGCAAGGGTTAACCTGGGGGATTTTTTCTGTATTTCTCTTGTTTTTCAGGGTGCGATTGCAAAGAAGTACAGGAGCACAAAGGAGAAAACTATACACTCTCTGAGCGCCACAACACCTCGTTAACGAGGCGTGACTATCCGCAAAGAGAAGACGAACAACATCGATACGACGGCATAGCGCCTCTTCGAGCATCGAACGCGAGTACATTCGTTTACGAACAGCATCATCAACCGCATCAGAACTCAACCATCGACCGATTACCGAGATCTCTAGCGATCGACCGTTTATTGATGCATATAGCATCAGATCGACATGCACCTCTATAGTGGCATCATCGACGACAATTAGATGAGTTCAGATGGGGTTGCGCCTATAATTGTGGGTTCGAGACCGTGAGAATGGAAAATTGCAGTGGACGCGTTAACGGTCATCATCCTGCGTATTTGCGGACCACCAGTCAATAGGGGATAAGACAATAGACGGGGAGCTGCTCATATAAATAATAGCAGACGAGATATTTGGTACCTTGCGTGGTACAGGACAGAAGCTAAATGCCTCAAGCTACCAGAAGTGCAGAAATTGCTACCAAAAAGTACCAACCAAGGAGACGGTAGATGGATCGATAGTTTTGTTTGATCCCAGAGATATTGAGGGAACTAGCATGTGACTGATGGGGAATGGTCACTGCTGATCTATGTATGATGATTTGTGGTATGATTGATGTATAATTCAATGACAGGCGGAGGTTAGAGTTATTTGCACATAGTAAGCTGGTATCGATCCTATAACCTACCAATTCACTACAAAATCAAACGAGATCATCAGGTACTTCTTGCGAGGATAAAAGTCTGGGAAAAGTTTGATGGACGATTAATGAGTTACCCTACGAAGTAGCGAATGCAGGGCCAAGCAGGAGGAAGAGGAAGTGGGGCGAAAGTCAATTACCGTCATGATAGATGCCTCCGTGATTGATGGGAGTGATGGATTTGTATTGGGTAGAAAGTTTAGCAGTAGAAAGAGATTGCCGTAGAGGGAGGAAATCTGCGCGTAGGTGGTTCCATCTTTGATCAGACATGAGAGATCGTGCACGTGATCTGGATGGCATCATTCGCGCTCGACAAAGGTAGCAGGAGCCAGAAACTAAGTTGATAAATGTTGTGCGCGTAGATCGTTCTGCTAAAGTGTGATATCCTAAAATATTATCGCTCGTTTCGAGGAGTGGTCATGAGGCGTTTAGATGTTGTGAGTCGCTTTCCTAGTATAGCTTCGTCGTCGATATGGAAGCGTGAGTGTCGGGCCATAGTGGTCGTGGTACCCGTGTGTATAAGGCTGTTGACAGAGTCTAACAAGTGATAGACTAAAAGGTCCTAATAACTCCGATACAGCCTAACTTATTACCTCCAGAGCCATCAGGAAGAGAGATTCTGATCGGGGAGGTATTAGTCATAAAGCTTGGAAAGGATCATAACGCTAGGAGAGGAGCCAATCATTACTAAAAAGAAGAAGCAGTAGGTGATTTCGGCTGATGCCAGTGGCGTCTCCAGTGGATGATGTGTGTGGATGCCATCGTCAAGGACAAAAACATGAATTTCCGAAGATGCCCTATGTGCGACGACCGGAGTCATAGTGGAGCATCAATACGCCAGAGGCTATATGCAGAAGAAGTTTAAACGCTCAAGAATAAAGACTTCGACCAACGAATTAGCTTTCCAAGTGGCTTTGTGGATTGCTTCCTCGAGTATGAACTCAGGAGGAGTATGCCAGAAGGATTTCGGGACATACAAGGCGTAATTCGAGAGATGTCCTAAGTCGCCAAATAAAGATTTCCCATTGATGATTGGGACACTGCCAGAATCAAGTTGGAGCTTATCGCTTGTTAACTAGGGAAGAGGCGGCATCATAGCGCCAGCCGTAAGTGGCTGATTTGTGTGGTAGTAGAAAAGACATAACAGCTTTGTGGCCACATTTTCTGGCAGATTGAGGCGAGTGTAATGAGGAGGATTATCGGTAATAATGGAACATCGTGATCGACACCCACACACTATAATCGATACGATCAGCGGAGTCGCTTGGCCACATCGATACGGATAAGTTCATTGATTGATCACTTATGGCAGTAAAGATGCGCACTGATCATGTAGCCTTTGATAGGTGTAAAAAGTATATATAGTGTCGTCTATAAAGGTCATGTGGTGTACCAAGGGGAATGATTGCGTAGTGGGAGCAGTGGACGACGATATAAAGTGTGCTGAGATGGTTAGCTGCTGGCTAGCGCATGTCTAATGCGGTGTATCGTTCAGGAAGTCACTACGGGTCTTGCTTGGTGACGATTGCCCCGCGGCTACAGGATTATATGGTTCGATGACGAAAGATCAGAAACTTAGAGTGAAGCATAGTGCACTTAATTATACCTTCGTAGAGAGGGGATGCCGGCTTACGGGAGAGCGTAGGTGAAGCGCTGAGTTTGCTTACCTGCACCCGTTCAACATAAGATCGACACCTTTTAGCGCCCATAACCGATTGACACTGCACCATGCTCATGTACGAGTTACATCCGTAGGCTAACCTCAGGAAAACGATTGGAAAAGCTCCAGAGAGAAGAAGAAGATGATCGACTTATAGCCAGCAGCGCTTATCTATGGAAGAGGCACTGGGTCTTTTTCATGTTTCCTATGAACGCGGGGGGCATATTGTGACATCGATTGACGGCAACGCCTTATGCCATCGATGCGGCTACTAAACACAAAGCAGAAACCAAAACTGATTCAGCGGATAAAACACGGACACGACAAAAGGAAGCTGGTTATCTACAAACAGATGAGGTTCAGATATTTGAGAGATCATTTATTATCTGGTCATTATCGCAAAGTGTGGGCCGGAGGTGATTACGCACACCACTCTCATATGTCATATAGTCGGAGCGGGAGAGGAGCGTGTGTGAGAGAGGTACTCACTACGGAACACGTAGGGTCTTCGGAGGTGCGCAACACGGGTAGCGGAGTTGTCGAAACACTGTCTCTCTCTTACACCGCGCGCTCTCGCACCTCTCCTCGAGATATTAGGTATTCGGGCACTTATTTTCAGTAAGAGTCTCATAGACCATATCGATTGACAACCAATTCGGCTGCCAAGGATACGGTGAACGCCTACGAAGACTATGACTGCAGATTTATGATGAGTGTGAACTGGCTGGATAATAGAGACGAAGCGAAGAGTAGGCAATGCCAAGCATCAACATCGGTCCTACTCTGGCCATCATATGACAATCAAAGTGTAAACCAGACCCCTTTACTTGGACCAGAAGGAACAGAAGCTTGGTTTCGTAGTAGACACCGATGAGTTTTTGGATTTTCAGAGATGTAGTTAGAAGGAAGCGGAGTGACTCTGCACGTGTGTATATGAGGTCTTTTATGGGAGAGATTGTTAAGACCGTCTGTAACGAACGAACGAGAATAAAGAATAGCAGACGCAGGCACGCCTTATGTGAGGGGTGATATTTCTTTGGCCACCGCGAGACGCCATCGAGTCCGACCCCACGATTTGGTACCAAAGCATCGATCGAATGAAGCAGGAGATACATATCAGAGGCAAGCGAAGAGAGTTGGACGATATTGTGCTATGCGATCTAACCTAAGCCTAAGAAAGAATGTCAGATAGGAGATGAATTCTAGTCTGGTGAGGCTGTGTGAATAAGATTTGAGCTAATTAGCTAAGTTGTGGATAAATTGCTCAACAAATTTGACTACGAGATAGGATGAGGATGAGATAAGCGGCAACATCTGCGACATGTTTACTTTCACTGAAACACATGCCAGTGCGAGTAGATGCACCGATGGAAGTGACATTCTAAATTCGATTGGCAACCTTAGCGCCATCAAATCGATCTAACTAGTTCCGGGAGGAGACAGAATTTCGGGCAAGCAGAGCGCCCTACTCTAGAATAGAATGTTCTCTTATATTGCTTTTTTCTCAGTTACCTGATGAAGTGGAAGATGTTTCTCCGCCCCACTATGATGGGGAAATGGTCAAGACTACTGACAGCTGCGAGACTTAGAATGGCTCTAGCGTATTATTGAAAATTACAAGACGAGATGCATTCACTAAGAGGTGTTACTAGAGGAGCTCTTAAAGAATGAGAAATCAGAGAGATGAGGCCCATACTTAAGAAACTACTTCATTGGTAAATGGTTTCAAAAGAGCAACGAAGATGTAGCCCTTGTTTTCCGCAGTGTTGTTCGAAACCTCCATTCTAAGTCAAATGCATTCAACTAATGTCGAGGTGACTTAAGAATCCTGACGGACTAAACCCAAGCGCTGGGAGGTAGGGGAGGCAACCGCATTGGTTTAGGTAAGTTTTAATTAGTTTTCATTCCTTCTTTATTCTAATTTTCATATGGTTATTTATTTCAGATATTACTTTAAAAGATCAACAAATAAAGATAGTTCTACGAGGAGACAATTGCTGGCATAGAGGGCATCCCGCCACCACGCTTGAACACTTCACTGGGGGGCAGAGATCTGAGTTCGGGAGAGTTATGAGCGAATTATCCGCATTGCGAGCGTAGGCACTTAACGTGTGTCATCGACGTGCACGCAACTTTAGCGAGTGCTCGGTGTATCAGTTTTTGCCTTGTTAATATTGGTCCTTATGGATATATTTCTTCCCAATCTCAGACTGTTAGACGCTGACAGGAATAGTGTTGTGTTAAGTGCTGGGCGAGGTAGGTATTACTGATATTGGTTTTATATTAATCTTTTATTTAAGCAGATAGGAACTGATACAGGTCTAGGCAGTCGATCGACTATCCCACCCCATATGTGCCGGTACCGTTCGATCGATGCGCTCTCGCCAGTTACAGAGAGAGGCAAAAGTTTTCAGTACTTAAAGCTAATTACTTATGAATTGTAATTTTTCTAGCCAAATCCGGGGTGGATTACACTGGGGGAAAGTGTAATTTAAGTCCTGGGAAGGTTATGCTAATGCTAATGTTGATTGTTTTTTGAGTGTTATTTTTAGATTTATCTATATAAGTTGTTTCAA
The DNA here is from genome assembly GCA_905132765.1 of Moricandia arvensis. Lineage (NCBI taxonomy): Eukaryota > Viridiplantae > Streptophyta > Magnoliopsida > Brassicales > Brassicaceae > Moricandia > Moricandia arvensis. Next base: position 98,461 of record CAJHQP010001881.1, read on the forward strand.
ATTTTTTTATACTTGAGTCAAGAAGGAGACTATTATTCCTTAGATTTATTATTGACTATCCATGCTATAAGCACCATTCTTTAGAAGGTTAATTTTGGCAGAGATTGCTAGAGGTACAAAAGTGGATCATCATGCCACTATATTTCACACTTGCTTGTAAAAGTATGGAGGAATAGAAGCTGATTTCCAGAGCACTGCCTGGACATTATTTGCTTTCTTTGCTGATGGCGCTTGATTGGTATAAATGTGGCTCGGATTGCATTCCGCAAGTCTGGTAGAAGCGTAAAAGTGCTGTGTGGCTGTCTGCTTACCCTCCGTCTCTCCCCCTTTTAGGTTTAGAAAAAAGGGATCAAACATGATTTGGGTGGCTACAGACCATTAAAGTTTGATTTCATATGATCTTAGAAAAGTAAAATAAAAAGGTCAAAAATAAGGTGCATGATATGGTGGCAAAAACCATTTAGGGCTTAAATTCATGGAAGCTTATGCCAAACAATCTCAGTCAATCTAAAAAAAATAAATGATAACCCTGCATAAAAAAAGAAAGGGAGACATTGACCTGAAAAGGAAGTGAGAAGGGAGAGAGGAAAGGGAATCAGAGAAGGTTGCTTGTGTTGTGTTAGATACTTTTTAGGAGGTAAGAGTCCATGTGTCCTTGATCGATACTCCCAAGGTAAAGCCTGCACTTTATTTTATGCAAGAAAATGAAATCAGTAGAGGGACGAGTCAGACTAGTATTTGCTAAGTTGTGTGGTAGAATTGATGGTTGGTTGTTAGGTAAAGACCTAGGATTGAGTATATAGTTTTATGGTGAATTGACTTGATAGGAGGTGGTTTTGCAATAAAGCAAGTGACAGTTATCCCTTAGCAATATGGTTGAGTCTTCGGCTTTCAAAAACATCTTTCACAGGCTTAATTTGCTTGAGGACAAGCAAAAATGTCAAAGTTAGGGAGAAGTTGATATAGCCTAATTTATTTTTACCAGTTTAGACCCGATGTTTATAGGACTCTAAATTTTAGGGTATGTTTATGATGTGTGCTAGGCAATGTTTTGAGGTCTTTTACAGATCAAAAGAAAGTTTGAAAAGGATATTTTTGATATTTTCACCCTGACGCCTAATTAGATCCAGCTCATCGCATGCCCTAACACGCTAGTTCAATGTGAGTTCCTATTCTAGACATAATTGTACATCTTGTAGTCGTAAGTTTTGGCCTAAACTCTGAGATCCTATTAATGCTATACTATAGAATGGCAAGCATTAAGCACAACTAATAGATGTGTATATTAACGTTTACGATAGGCAAGAAAATCCCTACTTTTTT